>JABAJX010000213.1:0-13397 GCA_018221735.1 Termitomyces sp. K1Aa
TCACATACACTAACCTGTGGTGTAGTGTAGAGCCTTCTTAGGATCCTGCATCCCTGGTTGTGCTTACTGCATTCAGGTTAGTAGAGGCCAAGGGTTTTTCTCAGTTGTTTAAATGGCTCATTTCTCTTCATCCCAATCCAAAACACCAAATTTCCGCTCTACAAACCACTATCAATCTCGCGCTATGCCACCTCCTATAGCTGACAATCTTCTCATAAATGCATGCACAGGTGATGACTTTGCTAATCTGCCGGAACCGTTCAAGCAGCAGCAGGAATCCTTGATCTTAGCGCTAGAGTTCTGCATTGGCTATATCCAGCATCTAGAGTCTAAAAATTGGCAGTCTAGCAGTCCAGAACCCGTTCCTACTATTGAATGCTACTTTTGCAGAGATTCTGGTCACCGTATGTCTAGACAGGGCTGTACTCATCTGGGGCGCTACTTGCAAGAGGGAAAAGTCTGTCAGCAGCATAAATACCTTGTTCTACCTACTGGAGAGCGCTTACCACCCTGCGCTTTCGGAAAAGCCTATAAAGAGCGGATTGATAAATGGCATCACTGGCAAGAAGTGTCTATAAAAGTCCAAGACCAGATTACACAGTTAGAACGAGAGGCTATTCCTACCAACATGTTGAATCAGTTGGCAGAAGCCGGTATTAGCCAGGAACAATTTGTCGCAGCTGCTGTGGATTTGCATAAGATCACCAGTGCACCAATAGAGGACCTACTTATTCATGATGTTTTGCGCTACATCCAAGCTAGAACCCCCGCTTTGCAGCATGAAACCGACGCTCCGGAGCCCGTCATTACACATTCCGCTCCCACTGTTATACATACCGGAGTTTCAGAAGCCAAGGTTCAACAGTTGGCATCCAACCGCAGTCATCCCGCCGCTACACATCATAATCTTGACACCAATCCCGATAAAATAGCCTGTCCCAATCTCCCTATCAATGATTCCGGTCCCGACATGATGCACTTCAACTCCAAGGTCATAGATCCCGGAGCTCTGAAGACCGATGTTGGCCAACCGCTGTTTGACTCTTTACCTTTCCAATCCAACATCTCATCCCGCTCTTCACCTTATGAAACCGATATTATACATCCCGGTTTTGCGGAACCGCTAGCTCTCAATGGTCTATCATATTCCGATCCTGACTGCAGCTGTCTCAATGAGTGCAATCCCGATCCCGATTTTATGCATACCGAAGTTTGGGAAACTGAGGCTGTGGATCTCGAACTTGCTCAGCGGCATGCCGGAGTTGCAGAAACCGGTATTAGCGATTTTGACAAAGCGGTAACCAATTTGGATAGCACACACTTGAATTCCGCAGTTCTACATTCCGAGGTCACTGTTATAGATCCCGATTCTAGCACCATCCTTGATACCAACCAGTTTTCACAAGATATGGACATCCTACATCCCGGTCCCTATTCTGACCTCTTGCCAATGCCGCGTCCCGCTTCTGACAGCAGCGCTTTACTGCTTATAGATCGGCCTTTGCCTCATTTATCCCGACTTGCTGCTGCCAGTTTTTGCAGCCTTGTTGATCTTGTCCCGGTAGTTTTACCTCTTGGTTGTTCCCGCAACGCTATGGTTGGACTTAAATCACATTCCCGCATTATCACTCTCCCCTCCTGCCAATTTTTATCAACTCTCAATGTTTCCCTCACTCATAAACCGCCTTTCAACATCATACCTCATTATTTTTGTTCCTTTTTCTCTACCAACATTTTGAGCTCTTTCTTTCAGCCAAAGCGGTATCTCTGACCGCAAACTGTACATTCACTATCCCGACTCCTTATTTTGCTGATACTCTACCGCTTTTTGTGCTATTCCCCGCTACTTTGTTTAATATTTTACCGCAACATCGGATTCTCTCATTGGTCTCAGCCATATCATACCTCAAAGCTTTCAGGCAAAAATTGGGTCTGGGAACTTATTCAGGGCCATCCAGACCGCATATATACTGAGCTTGGTGTCCGATTATATGTATTTACAGCACTTGTTGTTGAGCTTTGTGGCATGGGCTATGGAGATTCAAGAAATGGTGTCATGGTTGAGAAACAGCTGGCAATCTTTTTATACATGTGTGTTACTGGTCTGAGTGTCAGGCATGCTGGAGAGTGTTTCCAACAATCAAATGAAACAGTTTCAAGGTATAATTGCTATATTTATCTGTGGCTAAACATCTCATCTGTATGTTTAGGTACTTTTGAATGATATGCATAGCTTTCTCATCATCAGAGTTTTACAACAATATGTCAAGCTGCCATCTACAATGGACCCTCCTCAATATCTAGAGCAGAGTACAAAGTTCTGGCCATTCTTTGAGAAATGCCTTGGAGCCATGGATGGATCACACATTGCAGCATCTCCATCATCAAAAGATAGAGCCAATGCCCGTGATTGCAAAGGTGCTCTTTCTCAAAACATCCTTGCTATATGTTCATTTTCTATGTGCTTCTATTACTTGTTGACAGGCTGGGAAGGTTCTGTAAATGACTCTTTATTATACTCAGATGCTCGCATCAATGATCTTTGTGTTCCACCTATATACTATTATCTTGGAGATGCAGTATTTCCTTTGTGTGATTGTGTTCTCACTCCATATTGTGGAGTACAATATCACCTACAAGAATGGGGCTGTGCCCATCAACAACCATGTAATAAAGAGGAACTCTTTAATTTGCGCCATGCTCAAGCACAAAATGTCATTGAACAAATTTTTGGTGTAATCAAGAAGCGCTGGGTTTTCTTGGTATTGCCATCAGAATTCAGTATGACTATACAAGCTCGCATTCCTGCATCATTAGCTGCACTACATAATTTCATTCTTGACAAGGACCCAACACAAACACACATTGCCAAGGATGTATATGATCCCTCTCCTGGAATGCACCTTAATCCAGAGGAGCTTCTATCTTCCCAAGGCAATACAGCCAGTACTCAGTACTGGACTTACTGAGGAAGAGACAGAGGAAGGCCGACAACTCAGAGACTCAATTGCAACCAAAATGTGGGAACAATATCAGCAAATACTACTTGACAGGATTACTACAATTGATAATGACTTGGAGGTCACATATGATGAAAGAGAGTCTGAAGACAAAAATGTAGGAGATCAAGATCAAGATGTCAAAGGTCACAATGATTAAAAATAAAAGAGTCTGAAGGAATGTATTTTGTCATAAAAAAAAGTAACGTAGTTAAAGAATTGCATTGTCATTGAAGTTAAAAGGAGGGGGGATACCAAGAACAGTAGCTACATATACTTTGCACTGAGGAGATGACTTCTTACCCCACAGAGTGTATGTGTCTGCCTTTGTAGTAGTTTTGAGGTACTGTGAGAAGCGGATCTGTTCCTCTAATGTAAGCCAACTCTCCTCTTTTGCAGCCAATTCCATAGCAGTATTTCTGCGGACCGGACTGGCATTGTGAGTTGGTTTCAGGGCCCCGATTAGCTTCTCTGTTGAGGACTCGAAACGATGGCTGAAGTCAAGCACAGATTCACTCACACAAACAAGTGCTTCTGCTGTATGCATTGTGTGCTTGGTTGCAGCAGGTGCTGGCATCGGAGCTTCCTTTCTCTTCTTGCTGATTGAGTTTGATGGTGTTTTTGGGGGAGCAGGCAGCAATTGTGAGTTGGTTACCTGTATATTTACTGTGAGCTCTAATCTCTGAGTGCAGAGAAAATAGTCAAACTTCAGGAACATTGACTTGATTCTCCCTATTATATTCGGGTCAAGATATTGGTGAGTCAAGGTCCGTGAGATGTGCACAAATGGTTTGTAACATAATCCTCGCAATTTATCAGACTTTGCCATAATAAATACAGTAGTACAAGCGAGTACGAGTGTAAAAGAGGTTGACCTACCACCATGACTGGGTAGTTATCTGCCGTTATCTGCCAAATCAATGTTATCTGCTGTTATCTGACTATGGAAAATGTTATCTGCCATTATCTGCCTTGTATACTCTCATATATGTGCAGTATCCTACACATTCAATCCATACTTTCTTACTATGTACTTCTTCCAATGTTCTAATCTTTACTAATCTACTGTTTAACACGTGGGATGGATTTGGAAATAGAGGAACCTTCAAATAACTTGGATATCTGTTCTCCACTAGAACTCAAAGTGTTGACCTGGTTGTCCAAAGGGATGCAAGAATAAGCCATGACCATCAGGAGCTCCTCCATGTGGATGACCACCTAAGAACTCAACCAAACTGTCTATAAAATCTCTATTACATGGTGAGTATCTAGTATTGTCATCTTCTCACTGAACTATGCAAAAATATCCATACATTCCAGGAGCGTGTTGGTAAAAAAAATGGATGCTGTTGAGAGAACTTGAGAGAATTTGATCTCCCATTCCCGACATATCTCGTTGATGACCCAGTATTGAGCCAGGGAATACTTTATATTGTCCTAGAAATAGTGATATCTTGCTCTGTGAGATGTGCTGTGCTGTACCTTGGCCGGTTTCAAAGTTGTTGAGGCGCAGATAGTGGTTGACATTGTACTTTTGTACCTACTACATGATTTGTCTGAATTTTGAGAAACCTGTCCTTTTTCCTATTTTTTATTTTTTTTCGGGCCCCGAAATACCCAGCAAAGTGGGAGGTAAACCTAAAAAGATGCATATCGATGAAAGGCAAAAGAACGTGATGATGAGCCGGACCGCCTTCCGAGGCTTCCATCAGACCCTAGTCAACTCTTACTGATCGGAAAACATCGGTCACGCGAATTTCGAATCTCTTTTTGGGTAAATACAAAAACAAATCTGATCGGAAAAACATGTCCGTTTGGACCGAAGGGTCGTGGAATCTGGCTTCCTTTGGCATCATCATCGCTTTCACCTGCCACCCGCGAGATAGATGAAGTTTTCTTCACACACACACTTGCTCGTTCCAAGAAGCCCTTTCGTTCTAGATCTCGATGGTGTCAACTAGTAGCGTTAGTCCCATCGTTCTGTGTACCTTGAACTAAAATCTACATTGACACGAACAACCCCAGTAACTGAATAATTGAATTCAGAATTACCAGCAAAGGTCCTATTTGATGAAGAATGCCGTGCATTCCTCGGCACAGTTCTTCAAGTTCCAGTGATTGAATCGCTGCAAGAGTATGAACCTTTGATTGTGATCACCATTAGGGGTCGTCTTGTTTCCGTCCTACATGGAGAATGTTCTGATCTACGTTCCGTGACAGGTAGTCCTAATTTGGCGACCGTCCTATCCCGTTGTCTATAAATCTCTTCGCAATGGAGGCTGTTTCAATCACTGAAATTACTCAACTCTATCATGGCGCCGACTAGAAAAGCTGCAGAGACTAGGTCCAAGGCTCGTTTGCTCTTCGAACTAAATCGCCTGCACAAGTTCCCTGCCGGCGTCGATCTTGTTTTCTGGCCATGCGGTATGGTGACCTCCCTGCATCTATAATTTGTCCTAGAAACCATCTTCAGCATGGGCCCTCGCAATGGCGTCATATGACAAATTGCGTCCGTTTGGTGCATTTATTTTTGACTTCTTCTTCTATATCTTCGCAAGCACTCTTGTGCACAGCGCGGCGTGTGTCCTCAACGATATTCTTGACAAAGATCTTGACGCTCAAGGTGCGTTCAGACACCTCAAGCTCCAACTACACTGATTCAATTTGTCCCTGTAGTCGGTTTGTGGTTTTCTATACTCTTTTTGAGTTGAAGCTCTTACATACGCTACTTATTCTGATTGATCAGAACGCACAAAACAAAGGCCGCTAGCATGCAGTGCTATTTCCGTTACAGAAGCCGTTAGTTGTCTCGTTATCGAAATCCCAATCTGTCTGGCGATATTAGCTTCCCAACGTGATCTTTTTAAGTGAGCACTACCAGGGCAATATATACCACTGTGTTCTTCTGACAGCTTTAACAGATTTATTATTGGTTTCATAGGAATCTTCCCACTCCACGGACTTTATCCCCTGATGAAGCGATACACGAACTGGCCGCAAGCATGGTTGGGTACCTATCAATCATGATCTGAAACAGGGTATGAAGCTTAACATTCTCAACAGGCCTTGCTATGAACTGGGGCTTCGTTGTAGTTTGGGTTCAACTTAACCCAGAGGACAAGACTTACGTCCTCCCAGCAGCCTTTTATACTGGTACCATTTGGTGTGCCCCACGCTTCCATATCTTTTTTTTCATATCAACTACTGACGATGATATATAGTTGGACTATCGTATATGACACGATCTACGCCTGCCAGGTATCCATGTTTTCCCATTCCTTGTCATTGCAATGTCGCTCAAAAGGCATTCTTCACGCAGGATCGAGTTGACGACATCAAAGCGGGCAATCACTCAACTGCTGTTCTCTTCGGGGACTATGTGAAACCAATTCTTTCACTTTTTGCTATGGCATTCGTTGCTGCTATTACTTTTGCCGGCATGTTGAACAACCAAGGTCCTGTTTACTATCTCATCGCGATAGGCGGCAGTGCCCTTCACCTCTTGTGGCAGCTTGTCACTCTGAAACCGGATGTTCCGACGGATTGTTGGCAGAAGTTCAAGGTATTTGATGGGTTGTATGTATGCCTGTGAAGGTTTTCTCCTGATCATTACGCGTTTCATAGGCAAACGGCGATCTGGGTTGGATCTTGTTTGCGGGAATAACAGCAGATTATTTGTTGAAAGCTTGGATGGCCAGTCTATAATGTGTGAACTACTTACTATTACTCTTGTAATACTGAGCGTTAATATTGCGTACGCACAAAAAAACCATGGGATATCTAGCTCTAGTCGGTACTCAGTTACAGCTCATTCCGAGATCTGGGTCGATACTCACCGTTTAGTATGGGCCGTTGCACGCACGGCGGGCTCGAGATCTAGTGGATACTTTTGTAGTTAGACAAACATAATGAAACAGAAGAATACATGCCAGTAGAGAACATGAATATTTGATGTACAAAGGACACAAATGACACCTGATGCTGGCACACTGATATAACAGGCCCTGTAATTACAGGCTAAGGTTGATATAACCAGAGCTGTAATTACAGGGCTGGTTGTTATATCAAAGCACTGTCATCATTCCACAGTCTTGGGTCCTAGCAATCAATCCGCCATGTCAATTGTTGGATGACGGATCGGCTTATATTTGTGCTTCTGTATTTGACATACTTCAAAAATAGAAGTCATTTATGTATGACTGAGAGAACAATACATGTCAAATAAGGAAAACAGAGAAAAAACATACAGAACAATAAAACCATAACAAATATAAAATTCCAGGGATCATCGATGCAACTCAATATAATATGAATAACCTACACCAGATGTACCCACGCCACATGACACATCGGAAAAAATCTCTGCAGGGCCGCCTTGTGATGTGCATGAGTGAGCGAGTTGGGCAGTGGCCAACAGTGTCAGGTAAGGAAGACACGTGGTGATGACAGCCCAGTGATCTTCCTGGTTGTGAAAAGAGAGCGAGCGCTAATTCTTTGGTTAAAGAGGTACAAATGCAATAACATTCCATCTTACCTTCCCCATCTCTCTTCCCTCTCCCTCAATATTACCATCAAAGACACGGAGTAAGACTCACAAAAGGTCGGTCATCCTCTAACAATAGAATGCCGCACATTTCAGTATCCGTTGGCTCCCTCAATTCTGTTTCCTTTCCAACCTTTCTGAGCGCCCCCCCGAGAACTGCCAAATGACATTTATAATGACATTTATCATTGTATGCGCTTGTAAGTCAATATGGGTCGTCCACAAAGTGTCTGTTGCATGGCACCTAATTAAAAATAGTCTTCAAAACATATTAACAGATGCTGGTATTGTCAGGTGATACAAAATGGGAACTTCGCTGCAATTCATGAGGTTCGGGGTCAGTAAAGGCTTGAGACTGGGCGAAAAACTAGCCGTGTCAGTGTGAAGTCAACGTTGAACACACAAGTGCAAATACCCGGTCCGATTCTGGGCCGGATCCGAGTATGAGTAGCCAAAAGTTCTTGAAAACATATGGCCTCCTGAAAGAGCTATTTTGCTTGAATAGCATATGTAAATAGAGTTTGCACACCCTATAATCAACTCTAAACAACTAGCAAAAAGAATCTGAGAAATGAGCCCGATATGAAAAGGTCAAACAAAAAGTCCAAAAAGGTCAACAATCCTAATCATTGTTCTCAATGCAATTCATTGTCAACCCTGACTGCTATCATCTCCTGTACCTCACAAACAGCTCTATTGCACCTGGAAGAGAAACAAATTGTCAAGAATGTGCCAAAAGCTTATGGATTCACCATAGTGAGCTGCAGAATGGTATGTCCAATGTTAACGGGTTATATACCTCAAAAACAAGGGAAATTTGCTGCAAACGGGCAGAACAAGAAAAAGTGGGTTTATGTCTTGGCCCTTTGATGTACTCTCTCTCTTGTCATGCGAAAATACTTAGAACTTGAACTGAGGAAGTACCAGACACAAACTTTTAGCAAAACCGATGATGGAGGTACGGTAACCAACATGTGAACCCACCCTGACAGTCTGTCCTGCCATTTTCAGAGAAGTTGCCAAGCACAATGTAAAAGCATGCAGCCACACTCAGGATAGGATTCTGCATTGGTTTGAGAACCTTATTCAGTCCTCATTAACATCCGAGTCCAACCTTCTGGAAATAGGTGTACAAAGAATGACAATGGTACACATGAGGTCTATTATAATGCCCATAATTCATTGCACTCTTAACACTCAAGGTGATGCCATCACAACCTGACAACAAAATACACAGGCCCGGGGAGACACCAACCTGCTTTCCACATCGAGACTCGGTACGCCACATTATATTTGGACATATTCAATTGAATAATCCTGCGTAGAAAATTAACACTAACTAGTAATGTAAGCCAATGTTGTTTGTATATCATAAGCTGCAAAATTGAGTAAAGATATGTTTTGACAAACCTTTATTTTATTCCCAGAATATTCCAAACCAATATTACAAACAATTCCATCCACGAAGCACCCTATTTATAGCTTGGATGGATCGGGTAGAGGCTAGGCCGGATAACAATTGATCGAATCAGAATCAAATCGATCCAGCAAGATTTAGAATCAACATTTGATGAATCAGCATTGATGCGCTACAGCAGGACTAGTCTGCGCACGGATGCAGCGGGCAACAGCGTGGGATGGAGGGTGGGCGGGGGCACAATGGGTCAGACAATGAGAGTGCCCGGATATGTGCAGAATATTTGGTTGAAGTTTGCTGGTCATGTGACACTGTAGTTACAGTCCTTTTTATATCAAGGCTATGCTGTAATTACAAGGATTTATTATAACAAACTGCCGGTATAGCCTGCAAATGAAGGGAATATTCACATATCAAAAGATATCAAAAGATAGGTCCACAACATTTCAGAACGGGCGACCTGGTTTCCACCAAGTTATCCTTTGTGGTAGTACCACTGACAGGAGGGAAGTATAAAATGATCAATGTATTAAGATTAGTGACCTTGTTAGACGGACAATTCAAACAGGTGAGTACAAACACACCTGCATATCAAAGCAGTTACAGACAACAGCACAACAGTGCATTGATAGAGGAACAGCAGGAAGTGGTATATGAAGCACAACTTTGAAAAGGAAAGTAAGAATGGTGGATGAAGAGGGAAGCAAAGAACAAGAAAGAAGAGGAAATAGGAATGAGCAGTTCAATGATGAAGGAGCAGAAATGCAAGAATGAAGAAACAATAGCAGAAAAAGGTTAGGAAAAACACGAACAATTAGCAGCCTGTTGTAAGTTCAAAATAAAGTAAAAGTTACATAAACATTCAGTCAAACAAACAAAAAATGATAAATAAACAGAAGCACTTACATAAGCAGTTGGTTGAATGAACGGAAATAAGATGGCTGTAGCAAAATCATGTGAATAATCATGTATAACACATGTCATTGTAGTCAGATCAATCAACGTTTCAGATCACATGGTAGTTCACATGAATAACAAAATCCAGGGAAAATCCCACGGTATCAATTACTATAGTCCAGCTTTTTGTAAAACCTTGATCTATTCTAGATCTCAGAATTGTAGTGGCTGTTACTGATTCTGATACTGAGGAGTTTGAATTAATCATGTGAATCAAACACATCATATTGATTTGGATGCAATAGACTCTAGAGATTCTGGTTTCCAAAATTGTCATCACACCAAATCATTGTCACAACCTAGGTCAAAAATCCCACCATCTCATAATGTTTCCACCATATCCAAGAACAGCTGAAAGGAGCCAGAAGCTGACCATTCAATCTCACAATTCTCAAATTGAACTATTTCCATTTGTGCCAGTGCCTCAGCTTCACTTGAGGCGTAGACTATAGCTAGGCAGTCATCAATATATTGCCCATAAAATGGAACTACGGGCATATTCAGGATACCGCACATTCTTTCATAGTGCAGACCGTAAATGTTGGCAAGGTCTGGGGAGTCGGCAACTCCCATAGCTAGACCTCGCTTCTGTTGGTATAATTTATCCTGGAATTGTAAGATAAGATTACGATTTCCCAAGGTGAGGGCATTATAAAATAGATGGGTTTCACAAAGCTTCTCTAAAGTAAAGTCCTCATTGCTTTGTCCATCCAATTGCTGCATTTTATCAACAACTTCCATTTGGAACATGTTAATAGCATGCCTGATTGCTAATGATAGATCAATATTTGGATAGAACGTGACTACATTGCCTGTACATATGTAGAAACAACGATTAGGGTTTAATTGTAGCTTACTTAATTTTATCGCCAAATCTTTTGTTCCATGAATGATTGATGGCGCTGACTTTATGATCGGTTTAAGTTTTTTGCTAACATACTTTGCGCAAGGGTTTTGCATTGCTGAATGACAAGGAATGATTGGTCTAAATTTGACCGGTTCCTTATGAATTTTTGGAATACCATAAAATTCTGGGATAGTAAATCCCCCCAACCTGATCTCTTGTTTACCTTTCGGTGTCTCAGGTACCAAGTGTGCAATAAACCTGGCAATTTGTTTACTATACAGAAGTATTTCTTTCAATAGTTCTTGTATTTTAGCAGCCATAATCCTTAACTTTTGTACAGCAGTAAGCGGGTTAAGAGGTGTATAGTCCTCTTTATTGTTCAAAAGTTCTAAGGATTTTTCTATGATCCAGCGTTGCTCTGAAACTGCGATGCCTAGGGTTTTTTGAGCTGTTTTACCTTAGGGATGAGTGACGAGTATATCCCTTTGGCTTTCTCGTTTGGAATGTCCATCATGGACTTGATTACGAATTTTTGTCCAAGCAAGATTCCATGCTCAATATATTTGGGTAATGAAGGATCTTTCCCTATATGCTTATGGGGGACCTCATAATCTGGATCATAGTCGGAGTTATCATCAGTGTCATTAGTTAAAGCAAATTTGATTTTCCATCGAAGACAACTGGCGAAATCAAGCCAAGCTATCATTATTAACTCCTTTTGTAACTTGGTTGGGAATAAAAAGTTCATTCCCACACTTAACTGATGATGAATATCCTCAGGAAGGTTGACCCCAGGCAACAGATGAATAGTGTGTTTATATTTAGCGGCATCTAAGATATTTAATGGTACTAAACTAAGTAAATATCTGATTGCGCGGGGTAAGGTACAGTAAGTACTCAATCAGGATAAGAAGGAGGATCAGCATACCTTAGATGCCGCACTGCGGGCCTGAGCCTCAGGTGCGCTTCTTCCCCCTCGTGGCCTTCCTCGAAGAAGATTTCTTGGCGTTCTTCTTCTTGGATAGAATAATGTGTCATGTATTGCAATCCATATGTGATATGATGTATACTAATCCTCACTATTGCTGTCACTCTGGCCCTCACTGTTAACCTCACCCTCATCCTCAGAAACCCTCTCAGTTCCTCTCCCCTCCCCCTGTCTTGGCAAACCAAAAGTACTAACTGAACAAAGCCCCCACACCCCACTCTCATGCCCCACCAGTGTTCTTGTTGGCACCACCATCTTCACACCTGAAAATATGTATCCATGACCTTGTAAGTCAGACAACAATCCAGAAGGAGTTGAGTGCAATGCAGGTTATGATGTCTAAGTTGGGTTGGTGTTGGGTAGGGTATTGCTTAGGTCTGATGGGATGTGAAGTGTGCACATGGAGAGCGGAGGGCATACATAGCAATAGAAAAGCACATATAGTTAGGTTTTGCATGCATATAACCAGATAATGACTTACCTGTTTTTATTGTTCATTCAAAACTCGTAGAAGTGCCTCCTGACTCATCAATGATCCAGCTTGTGGGTCAGGGCCACTTGTGCTGCAAAGAACTACCAGTGAGTTTCGAGTTACTTTCTGCCTCTTTATCACTATCCATGACATACCTGGAAGAAGAATAACAAGAGTAGGACAGCATATAATGGGAGATGAGCATATATAGTGGGGGAAAGAAAAGAATGAGGAAATGACCCTTGCAAGTACTGATCAACAATAAGTACTTGGTCAAACTTTGACATTGGAAATATACTCACTGTATGCCTCTAATAGCCATAGTATGTGCTGCTTATATTCAAATTATAGTGTGAAGACAATATGAGCATGAGAAGTTGTTATTGGATGCTTGAGCTTATTTTATCTCATCATCATCTTATCTCATTGTTGTTCCAGGATATATTCCCAGATATTGGTACAAAAATCATTGGATATACATTGATATATCAAATCTTCAAAAGTGATGTTTTAAAGTTGTTTTCAAGCAAAAACAATATTGAGAACAAACTTAGATTGCCATGCAATGATGTGGCCTTGTGACATTCCCTTGGATGATCAAAGCCATACTGGAACCAACCTTGGATTCTATTCTCTGAGTTGTTTTACACAATATTATGCCTGCAACTATGTTTTGAGATCAGAAGAGGGCAGAATACCAGTATTGGGCTAATGAGCTACTATAATTATAGCTTGCTCATCCAAGAGGTCCCAGGAAATACTTGGCCAATACTTGACCAAATATTTAACTGACCGTTTTGCTGATGTAGACTATGCTGGAGTCTTTGTTGCATAGGCAATGGTGAGACCAAAGGGGGAATGTTTTTTTTAAAAAAAACATATTGGGTCAAATTTTTTTCTAAGGGCTTCACCAGGTTACCTACCTACCTACCTGCTTACTAATATACCAAATAAGGTAATTGGATCACCGGTAAATCTATTTCAATCTAAGAACTGGGGGTCACCACTTGACCTTATTCTTGACATCATTTTCCACCACATTTATCAGCCTTGCAAGCTTCACACATCCACCCATTCACTCGATTCTCTATGCCTACGCAATCAAGATGATACTTGATGGAACAGGTGAGTTGAGTCAACTTTGGAGTAACATGAGATCTTACCCATTGAGTTT
>JABAJX010000214.1:0-13339 GCA_018221735.1 Termitomyces sp. K1Aa
TACCACTTCTTTCCGCACTACCGGCCACCAGTATACCGCTCCCCGGTTTCCACATCCCGCTCCCGGTTTCCACATCCCGCTCCCGCTCCCAGTCAGACTCACTTTTAGCTCCTTTTTGCTCCACCGCCCACCAACTTGCTGATAGCGACTCACCGATTCTGATCCCGACCCACGGGGTTCTGGTCAATTAGCACCACCGGTTTCCAAGTCTTATCCATCCAGATTCCGCTACCGCTACCGCTTACATAATACTGCTACTGCATTTCCGCAAAACCCAATATCATATCCATCTTGCAGCTAAGTCTCAGTAGTTTGCAACTAACCTCCCTTGCATACATCATAAACACACCCACCTCACATACACTAACCTGTGGTGTAGTGTAGAGCCTTCTTAGGATCCCGCATTCCTGGTTGTGCTTACTGCATTCAGGCTGGTAGAGGTCTCATCAGCGGTGTACGTTTGTAACTTTGTCATTGATAATGCCCCTACTGCTGTACAGGAACTTGACATCAATTGGAACCAAGCCCTACAGGAATGTATACAAAACGTGTAAACTAGTCTATATGTAACACTAGGACAAATCAAATACACTTGTCTCAGTTTCAATCATTTTTGAGGATTGAAATTCAAAGATAGATACTTATTGCTAGCTGTAATATAGTTACTTGTAGCATACAAGTATAAAATATGTTGTGGTTGGCTCTGGTTTGGGGTTGACTTTGTGTGAGCAGTACAAGCATTGTAGACGTATGTGTATCCCCATCCAAGACAGCATGGCCTGAGCTTCTTTCCCTCCCTGCAGTCTTCTGAGTGTGTGTGGAGTGGTAGACATAAACGTTAGTGTGGCATGCTCTTGCCAGATACACTGGAACTCAGCTGCTGCATTCTCAGCAATTTTGGCCTGGACATCACGGACGTAGCTCTTGTAGAACTCAGATGGTTGGTTGTTATTGAAGACCAAGAGGTTGATGTACTCATCTCATTCTCAACGCTCTGCATGTTGAGAGGAGGTGCAAGGAGTGGGGTTCTGCATGCATATAATTGAGGTCCATCCAGGTTGTTCCTTCTTTCTCACTGCACGAGACCACATCCTACCACCTCCACTACTTCTCAGTCCCGGGTACAACAGGCGAGACGAGCAAAAGCCGTGCAGAACAATGTTGTTGGTGATTTGGTTTGGTGTGTTGGGGTGGTGCACTTGCAGTTGTAACATATGTTGGTGATGCGGTTGGGTCCCTCCCCCACTCCAGCCGTTAGAGTTAGGGTTTAGGGTTAGGCCCAGCGCCTTGTCCTTGTTGTACCCAGCCTTGTTCTCTCTAGTCTTGTCCTCATTGTACCCACAGGAGATTGTCTGAGGACCAATAGGAGCTGACAATGTTGTGGGAGTCAAAGACAGAGTCTGGGAAAATGAAGTTGTCATGTGAAGAGCTGAGAGTATTGCTATCTTTGGCAGATGAGATGCTATCACTGGGGTTGCAGAAATTTGGCTACTTGTATTTGGGTGAACTGATTGAAGAAGTGATAGACGTGAAATGGGAAAGACATAACAGTTCTGATGATGTAATGTCATTGTTGTTGTCTAAAGAATCTGGAGAATCCAAGGAAAGTTCTGAATCAGCACTGTAAGATGGTTTGTCTTGTCCAATGAACAATATCTCATAGTACTCGCAATAATCCAAGCGCGTTTGCATATCCAATTCTAAGAAAATTTCAGTTACAGCATATCAAACAAGAAAGGGCACTACCAAAAATGAAAACATAGTTGATCCGAGTGCCCACCCAGACCAGCAGACTTATGCCAACAAGCTATGAAAATAGCACGGGGATGAAGAAGATGCCATACATGAACAAAAGTGCATCCCATGCAGAGATGGCATTGCAAGTAGACTGCTGAGAACCTAGCAAGCTGAATTTACACATAACCGCACCAAGAACATGGGGAGTGCAAATTCTAGTAAGACACCAGAACAGAAAACACAATAATGGTGACTCATGAAATGAAAGCTAGTTAGAAGTTGTGTCCTAGCACGCTTTTGATCTCCCTGGGCTGTCGTCTGAGCACTCTGTCTATTGGGTGTGTTGGCGAGGGTGGGGGTGGGGGGGGTGCACTTGCAGTCATAGCAAATGTTGGTGATGTGGTTGGATGCATTTCCACTCCAGCTGTTAGGGTTAGGGTTAGGCCCAGCCTTGTTCTTGTCATACCCAGCTTTGTCCCCACCTTGTCCTCATTCTTGTCCTCATCCCCAGCCTTGTCCCCACCTTGTCCCAGCTCCCACCATCACTCCTGACAGGCCATGGATGGAGATGTGCAGGGAACAATGACAAATACTGCTGTGGCTGTTATGAGGAAGAGCTGGGCATTGATGGAACCCAGATCTGAAGGAGTAACAAGCTGATATAAGGATCTGTCATGTTGACATGTAGATGTCTGGCTTCATCCCTCACAAGTAACCCCCCAGATCTGCACAGCAACTGAATCACTGTGTGGTGTGAAGAAGCCAACAACACACTTGGCATGAGAGGGGACAAGGGCAGATTTGTGGGGACATGTGGAGGGTGTGTTGGGTGGAGAGGAGTAGGTTGTGGATCCGTATGAAGGGGCATTGTGGGAGGAGACAGAGTTGCTGCATGAACGTGGTGGATGTGTTGTCCTTGACCTTGACCTTGACCAACCCTTGACCATCCTTGTCCTTGTCCTTGACCTTGTCCAACCTTGTCCTTGACCTCCACCAACCTCAACCTCAACCTCGACTGACCTCGTCCTCAACCTCAACCTCAACCTTCAACCTTGACAATAGTGAGTGGGAATGGGACTGTTGGCATTGTGGAGGTGAAGGTGGGTGATCCAATTCTTTTGGGGAGTTGGGCCCTGCAAAAGCATAGATGGTGTGGGTTTGGCCAAGGAGGATGATGATGGGGCGTCCAGGCAGATGAGGATGGAGCAGATGAGGGTTTTGAAGTTTTCAAGCATGTCTGGGTTGCTGGGCAGGTGTGAGTAAGTGAGGGTAGTACTTGGTACTCGGACTTACATTGTGTTGTCTTGTTGAGCTAATGATGACGAGTGTGGTGTGCGCTGCAGAAACCAAAGTACCCAGAGTTGGTGTGGCTTATGATGCTGTTTGTGAGTTCCATTGCAAGAAAATTAATGACTACTTTCAGTGAGCTTATGGTACTGTAAGACAAGAGAGAACATATGAGTGACATTCTCAAGGATGTAGGGGAGAAGGAAATGGATTCATGATGGAAACATTTGATTGGCTGGATTTTGATTGGGTTCTTTTTGATTGGAATCCTTGGACAGAAAGCCCTTATGGATTTCTATCCATCTGCTAACCTAAGCTTTACCTGGCACCATTGCCAGCTCACTCCTCTTGGACATGTCATGTTCCACATGATGTGCAGTTTAACACCCAACAATGGATCATATATGATGCTGTGTATTGTACAGATAACTCACTAGTTGTCACAAGTTTTGTGTTGAACATGGCTTACCTGAGGTGTGGACGTATCTATGGTATTGCCCGGGCTGGTGGGAGTTGTGGGCTCACTCTGCCTAGATTGATGGGTATGCACATGCCCATATTTCCACAAGAGCCAATTTCTACTGTGCAAGCATTGAATACAAGGAGTCCATCCGGTACCCCGAGTGTTTTTCCTCCAGGTCAAACGGGAATGTACCAGTCCATTCTGGATCCCTCATTTCCCTCGGCTCAGGCAGCATTGCCAATCCAACTTCATTGACATTTTCTGAAACCTCGCACATCCTGGGCTTGCCAGAAGAGAGTACAGCTTGCATAGTACAGGACCTCACTTTTGCTTACTTGGAATCTTTATGTGCAAATTGCATATTGCCACTACTCAGCTTCTCAGCTTTTTGAAGGGATGGCAATCAAAACTGCTGATGGACAAGAGGTTCCACTGGAACTTCCCCTATTTGACGTTATGAAAAAGGAGGATTAAGACTACATCCTGCGTTATTGTGGTTATTACGCTTATCTGTTCAACTTGGCTTCTGCAACAGACCTAAATTTGAAGTGTTCCACATACAAACAGATGCAGAAAAAGTTGAAGAATGCTCAATCCCTGCAAGAGGACCAACATCAACACCAGGACATGCCTCCAAGAACTGAAGCTGTGACGCTCAGTAAACAAAAGCAACTTGAAACTTCTTCAAACTATGATTCTAGTTCTGATTCTGATAGCAATGCTATACCAGATGCCTCTTCTGTTTCCAATCAAGAACTAAGACCGACAAGATGTCCAAGGATTGGTGAAGGAGAAGCAACTCACCAAACTAAAGGATTGGTAGGCGATGTGAGTAACTTCTTTTTTATAGTAGAAATCTCATACTCATATCAGCTCTTACATAGCTGACTGTAGTGGGAAATAAGGAATATGGATCATATGAAGTAGAGTCAATTGTTGGCTATGTAAGTTTCAATTATATAATAAACCCTAGTTAAGGCACTGAAATTCTGAACCAGAAAATTGTCAACAAGATACTCTGGCTTGATGTAAAATTTCTGGGGTACAGGATGCGTCACAACCAACAAATGAAGGAAAGTGATCTTTGGTATGTATATCTTTTGCAAGGAATGCAGTTTGTAATTTATATTGCTACATCTATAGCCAAAGTGCTGCTGAGCTAGTAAATTATCTTGCTGATAATCCTGATTTAGCTGCAGAGAGACGTTCTCATTGCACAACAATACCTCTCTCAGAGAAACTGAAAAAGTCTTTGTCATGGTTGAATGCCATCTTTTTCCAACAAGAGTATGACAACCTGAATCAGTTGTTTGAGGCTTTTAAAAGAAAGGCATCCTTTTATAAGCTCAACAAGTCCATTGAAAACTGGCCTTCCATATTTCATGATCTGAATGCTGTTCAGAGATCATGTACTGGCTTTCTCCAAGCAAGCCCCTTGGACAATTGTGATCTAGAAACTAACAGAATTGCTTCTCAATTTCAAACAATGAAAAAACTTATTCTCCATGTCACCCAAGCAGCAAAAAGTGTGGAAACAATCAAAAGCAATAATCTTCTAGCTGAAATTCTGCAATCATTGATATGATGGCAGGAATGCAGAAACCTTCTCATCATTCATGACTTTGTCTCTTCATTGCTACCAAAGATGCTGAACATTCTGCTGTGGGTTCACTGTTACAAGGGAAACAACTATCTAAACATCATATGGTATGCTTGTTATCACAGTGATGAGCGCAGTCGGTGATTGTGCTAGTATTTTATTCTGATTTATTCTGATTTTTCTGATATTTTTACTTATGTTTTAACATGTCTTTTGACATAGTTTTGCACTATGTGTCAGTTATATGATGCATCAGCTGACTGATCATGGGATTTTTGCGTGATGATTGACATATAATTTCTTGACATATACCTTGACATTGGTAGACGTTCAGGACCATGTTGGTGTTGCTCCCACTCCACGCTTCTCTATGATGCAACCTCAGTCAGCACACAGGTCATCTGGTGTAGGCTCAGTCAGCGTGTATAATCAATATTACATCCACACATTTTCTAATCATCTTCATATGTATATTTCTACTGTTTTTAGTCTAGCTACCCTGGACATTATTCTTGTTGACGTCCGCCAATACTTACAAATATTTCCCACTGAAATAGTATAAAAGACCTACATTTTGTATAGTACAGAACCAACCGACCTATATATTGTCTTTCTGCCTTTTTGGAGCACCAATTTAAATTTAACTCTTGATAACTGACTAAATGTTGAAGTTCTTAACATTGGTCAAGTTGTCATCGTAATTGCACACTTTGCTTCTATTACTCACAGTTGTCGCTGACAGGATTACTCAAAAGCCTCGTGCTTGAAGAGTGGTTTTGTCTTTCATTGCCAATTGTATTGCCATTGCTTTAGTAATTGTTGTTGCTTGTTAGTTGTTGTCATTGTTCATAGTATTGTTGTCCCCAACCATTGCTTGTTGCTATTGTTGTTTATCACTATTGCCCCTTTTGTTGTTTAATAACCAATTATTGTCTGGTTTTTATGCAACAATTGTCATCTCATAAAAACTACCTCTATCTCCCTACTCTTCTTAGCTGTTGGTACTGCCTTCCAACCAATACACCTTGCTAAATTCAATCCTTACAATAGTCGGTCCTATCGCCAACATTCTCTAGTTACTTCAATCCCTCTGTATTCATTGTTCTATCATCCTTCCTGTTTAGTGCCAATCAGTGTTAAACAGATTTTACATTAATTCCTGTTCAGTTGCCTAACAGTAGGTTGCCAACAGTCGGAGGTAGTTTCACCAATGACTTTTTTGTTGCTCCAGTCACCAACAGCAATTAGGCTTGCGTATATGCATCATATGTGGAATTTTGATTGGTATTCACCCAAACCACTCGCATAACCCGTACTTGCGCAAATAAGCTAAATCCAAAAGGTGTTATTTTTTCCATTTTAACCCTATTGGATTAGCAGCACAGTCATCAACGGTCCACAATTTTCTTATTGACT
Source organism: Termitomyces sp. K1Aa (assembly GCA_018221735.1). Lineage (NCBI taxonomy): Eukaryota > Fungi > Basidiomycota > Agaricomycetes > Agaricales > Lyophyllaceae > Termitomyces > Termitomyces sp. K1Aa. Next base: position 6,504 of record JABAJX010000214.1, read on the forward strand.
ATCAAAAAAATTATTGAGCAAGTTGCAGAGGTACTCAGAAATCATTCCAAAAGCTGCCAGAAGAACAAAATATCCCCATTTTTACTTCCATTTTGTATGGTGTAAGGCCCAATATATTGTTGTTATCTGAATCTGGCAAGGCCCCTATCAAGATAACATGGAACACCCAAATTGCCACAGGTTCTGAAGCTCTATACAAGGCATCAGAGAAGTATTTGACTACACTTTTAGTTGATCAACTTGTTCTGCCATATCTGAGCAGCAGAGCTGGTCAATCTGGTAGATTGTTTGCCAAGGAACGCACGGCTCTCTTACACAATTGTCAACTCCAAGGCCTCATTTTGCAAGCTTTGATTGAAGACCTGGATACAGAGAGCATATGTGCTTCAAAGGGCATATCTGTTATTTTGGACAAGTCCATGACACTGTTTGATGTTGACAACATCTCCTCTGGATCACAACTACTTTATCATATCCAAAATCAGCCTGGCAAATATATTGAACCACTTTGTGACTTTTTCCGTAACTGCTCCTAAGAGATACCCATTGTGACAGATGCTCTTGCAGATTTCATTGATTGTTGCATCTATGAATTCAAAATAGGAGCTGCACTCCCAACAATTTCATACTCAAATTCTGATCTTGGACAGGAGCCCAAGATTTGTCCCAAACAATCTCTAATCATCAACTGCCTTGCGTACTGGGAGCACATTCAATTAACACAAGAGCTGGTTGTGAAAGACCCAAGTGCACCAATGTTCCTTGCTATACCAGGCCTAATTTTGCAAGAGGCTATAAATTGTTGTCAACAACTAGAATGGGTACATCAGCCTGTCTTCTTTCTTCTAGAAGGGTTGAATGCTGGCACTGGCAAGAAATATCCTGCTTCTGACACAGATCAATTTGATCCCATATGTAAATACAACAGAGGAGCAGAACTTGTCAAAAAAACATCTGCCAGGGCATCTACTCACAACTGCTTATGGATTGTCAAATGTGATGGTCTGGAATGGAACAGGCCAAGGAAATAAAACTTCAGATTTTCTAACCTTTACAGGATCATTCTATAACACCTCACTTTCTGACTGCATTGGGCGCTTCCAGTCAGCCATTGAACACAACCAGGCCTTACTTGAACAGCATGGCTCTCTACAAACCAAGTCTGATGAAAAGCCAGATGGGTCAATTCCTGGTCTCCTCCAACTATCTAACAGCAGAAGAGAATGTATCATGTTGCTCCCTTCACTCAAAATTCTCACCTTATTAGTCAAACAATGTTCAAGACAGCTGGAAAACCTTCCTGAGTCCTATGCTAAATCAAGATCCAGATACTTATTCAGGGCCACTCAAGTCATAGTATATAAGGAGGACTGCAGGATGGAACATCCTCAGTCCTGACAATAGCATTTCTTCCGGGTCTATTCATCAGCATGACTGTAATGTAAGGCTTGTCAGTGACAGCCTCCTCCTCTCTGCTTGCCCTCTTTGTCTGCTCCTTGTTGTGTGGCCCAGCTTCTTGCCCGCCAGCCTTGTGCTGCGCTTGCTCAGCCCTCATTGCCACTTGGTGGTGGCTTGAGTGGTAGGCATCTGGGTTGGACAATGGAGCCACTCCCCTTATAAACACTTTCTATGCAAAATTTCACGATGGACAAGACAAGTTCCAGAAATCTCAAGCTGGGCAGAAAAAGATGCAAATTCAGCCTATGCAACAGCCAAAGGCCCTGAAGATAAATTTGCCTTCCCATTTCCCTTGATGTTAGACAACAACATCTTAGATGCCATACTTGGAGAAATAGAGGTGAGCAATAGATTCTCATCCAAATCTCTCATCTTACAAGTGTATTGTCCTTAGCCTTCCTCTTAGTTCTGTATGGCAGTGCTTTTAGTAGTGAATGGTACTGTGTTTCCTGATAGTAGCACTGTGTACTACTGCTATCAAATTCAATCTTTAAAAATGATTGAAACTTGCATTAGAATTGTATTATATCTGATTCTGTACTGTTTGTGTTACATTGCTTAGAAAAGCACTTTTCAAGGTATCTTTCAGGAAGATAAAGGGTTGCTTGCTATGTTTTTGAAACAATTTCTATACATAATTGATGAATGGACTCCCAGAAATCTCAAGCTGGGCAGAAAAAGATGCAAAGTCAGTCTATAGGCCTTGAACATTGAAGATAAATTTGCCTTCCCATTTTCCTTGATGCTAGACAACAACATCTTGGATGCCATACTTGTAGAAATAGAGGTGAACAATAGAGTTTTATCCAGATCTATCAAGTATTTTACAAGTATTTTATCCTTATTTTTCTATAGTAGACTGTTGTTAGCTGAATATAATGAAAGTTATTTGTCTATTCAGAACTTGTAAGCCAGATGAAATGTTGATTTGAACAAAGATGACTTACATTGACTATTAGAATGGATGCCAAATTTAAGGTAGAATGTGCACCAGGCCCTGTCATGTGACACCCAAAAACCTCACAATCTGAACCATTAGTCTATAGTGACAATGTATTATAGTAATCTTAAGTGTATACAACACATTTCTAAGGTCAACTAAATATATTTTTGCAATGTCTTCTATAAGCACTTTGATGCATCCATTCCTTCTGTAATGATTTTGATGGTTAAAAAATACAATAATTTCAAGACATATGTTTCAGGCTTATTTGACATCACTCCATCATTTTCTGGGGCTTACAAACATTAATTATAAGCATTTTGAACTTATCTGGCCTCAAACAGCTTTGAAACAGCTTTTAAGCTCAAGAAAAATGTGGAAAATTCAGGGTATATCCTCACAGCTAATAAGTACCAAAAAAACCAGTTTTAACCAGTCTTATGGACCAGTCTTTTGGATTTTCAAACCAGAAAAACCTTAACTGTGGTCCAGTTACAATCAGTTAAATCTGGTTGAGTTTTGGTTAAATTTCTGGACCATGTAACTGAACTTTGCAACACTAGCCATGAGTAAGCTCACACAAATTCTGGTACCCAGACTGTGGCTGATAGTGATATTGGACACATTGAAGACATATTACCAGATCTTGCCTGCATGTTTTGGAGTGCTGAATCTAAGAATTATTCTACTGAAATACTTCACTTGCTGTTTGTTCAACTTATGAAGAGCATGGACCAGCTCAGTAAGATAGAGAAGATCTTGCATCAGTCATACAATGTTGGACTGAACCAAACTTTGCAACACTAGTCAAGGAGACAGGAAGTGTATAGATGCCCAGGTGGCTAGTCTTAGCATTGGCTAGCGAGTTGCTGAGGTAGCTGGATACAGCCACCTGTCAAGTGAGGTTTGGCAATTGGTACACAATTGTTTTTATTTACTGCTTGTTTGTTGTTGTTGCTGGTGCTGTGAGCAGCTGCCAGCGTGCTTTTGAGGTCATTGGCGCATGGTACAGGTGAGTACTCTGCACCTACAGTTTTTGGTGATTCAGCTTACAGTTATAGCTATTGCAAAGGGTATATTCAAGTATGTAACTGTACTTGTCTATCTCCTTGTGAGACAGGTGTATCAATGGCATCTGCCATAACTACTGAAGAAGTCAGTCTAAGTTGATGACAATGCTTCAAAACATTTTGAATTTTAGAAGTAAACTCTGCTTTGTGGATTCATCTTTTGTCTTCTTGAGTTGGCTCTTTCCCATGAACAAAGCTGAACCAAATTTTAGTCCAATGATAAGATGTATTTTTATACAACAAACAGATAGATTAACCATTTGCTCCTTTCATTGATGGTAATAATTCTATCTCAAGTGCATTTGTACTACATTGCATCTGCTGGAGATGCTTGCCTCAATAATTCTTCCAATGTACTACCACTGTAGTGCTCCATACTGATAGAATAAGATAAAAACCTCAGCAGACAAATAACAACCCAAAACAAGAAACAAAGGCCAATCCCAAACTGGCACAAAGACACAACACATCAAGGCATAAGGGCAAAAGGAAGGGAAAGTCCATGCACAGTGTCATGGGTGTATAAGGAGAAGAAACCAAGAAAAGAAAGGCAAGTTTTGATACTATAGACTCAAGTGGCCCAGTAAGCAGCAATCCCAGGTTGAAAATCATATACTTTGTATTATCATAAGTCTCATACCAAGTGTTTAGATACACACTTCATACAATACACATTTTAGTATTCCAATGTCATGCTTAGTAAACTACTTATTACAAGGCCTCCAAGCACATGTACTGAGTCCCTACCTGGCCCACACATCAATACTTTGCACATGTGAGCCAGCATAGTTACTTCAATCCATTTGTAGTCCTCATTATATCCTTCCCTCCTGCTTGGCACCAATTGGTATTAAGCAGATTCTACATTGATTCCCGTTCAGTCACTTAACAGTAGGTTGCTGACAATTGTACTCGTTCCAACAGTTGGCAGTGACTTCACCAACAGCTTTTTCTTTGTTACAGTTGCCAACAGCATCTAGGCTTGCATATACGCATCTTACGCAGAATTTCAATCAGCATTCACCAAAACCACTCGCATAACCCATACTTGCACAGATAAGCTAAATCCAAAAGGCATTACTTTTGCTATTTAACCCTATTGGATTGGCAGCGCAGTCATCAGTGGTTGGACAGGCTCTTTTGCAGCAAGGTATCACCAGACAGCAGCCTCTGGTGGTGCAGTGTTGGTGGACGGTGGTGACAATGTGATCGGTGTTGAGGTACAAGGCTGTGGCACACCAATTGTTGAGGTAGCATGGTCTACACCAGGGTTGGCATTCCCATCTGTCTGCTTGTTGTTGTCAACGTTGAAGATCTCAAACAGATCTGCCACAGGTCCATCACAGGAGTCTCACAGGGTCTGGTGGGCTAGGCCTTCCTTGAAGACAACATCATGGGACCAGAAATTTGTTCTGTGGAGCACTCAAAAAGCTTGTAATCTCCTTTCCCACAGTAATCAACAAGCACACCTTTTACTGACCGCACGTCCAGCTTACTACTACCATCTTTCTTTGGAATCTTTGTGTAGGCTGTGCAACCAAAGGGATGCAGGTACAATATGTCTAGTTTAAGTCTTGTCCTTATCTCATAGGGTGTATTGCTGGGGTGACAAGAGCTTGGAACAAGGTCAAGAACGTGGATTGCAGTTGATGTGGCTTCACCCCAATAATGGGCTGGAAGTCAAGAATTGCTCAGCATACTGCGGGCAAAGTCAAAAATAGTGCAATTTTTTGCCAAAGAGGAATGTGGAGCCATCTAAAAAACTGTGGCTTTGCTAACATGGCCAAGTCTACAGTGCCAGGTCTCCATGTCAACAGGGTGGTGCAGGGATTGGGCGGACATTGCAGTAGGTGGTGGGGAGATAAATTTGACAAGGAACATTGTGCCAGACATAGGGCACCGCATGAACAGACAACTATCAGCCGCATATAACACAGCACCATCCTCATTGATTCCTAACTTAACTCCCTTGCAAACCAAGGAACCAATGGAAATAAGGTTGTGATGTAGCTCAGGAGCATGGAGGGCATTGTCAAATGTGACTTCAATGGTTTCTTCCTCAAACTTGACCCACTTTTGAACATTACTGCACCCAGCAATATTGAACGTGCCTTTTGCTGTCACACCAGTCTCACAGTCAGCGTCCAGTTCTTGGTAAGTCACAAAGTCCTCTCTGTTTGTGAAGAAGTGACAGCTTGTAGCAGAATCCATGTAGGTGATTCTGTTACTTGACCTGGTTCCAGTCAGGGTCAAAAATGCAAGGCACCAAGGGCTGTTCTTTTGGTTAGCTGATGTTACTGCAGAGTTGGCCTGTGGCATTGCGGGCAGGTTCTGGCTGGACGTATTTGAGGCTGTATTGGAGGTATTGTTACTGTTCCCCTTTCTCCATCAGTTAGGGTATTGCCCTTCCATTCCACCACCCATTCAGAAGCACTTGTCAATGGTATGTCCAGTCTGCTTGAAATTGGGGTTTGAGCAGGTAAGGGGGCTATTGTTTTGCAGACTGGCCTGTGTTAGGAAAGCTTGGGCCAATTTTGCTTGGGAGATAGCAGAGATGCCATGGAGCAGCAAGGCATGTGTTGTCAGGCATACTATGATGTCCGCAGAGGTGTTCTTGTTCATCAGCAAGCCTGTGACAGGGGCCCACAAATGGGGGCATCAACTTGATGATGTAGGCCCTGAAGTGTCTGTTGTTAATGCTTGCACCCTAGTGGTTGGCCTTGAAATGCACCTCAATGCTGGACCCATCTATGAACTTGATGGATACCAGTTCCTCCTCAGTGTGAATCACAGCTGAGGTCAGTCCTGGCATTGTGGAGAACAGTGAGGGACACCCAGGTGGATGCAGCAGATCTGTCCATGTATACACCCACACCAATAGGGTTGATGATGTTCAACATCACCTCTGGTCACATGTGGTGATGCACCTCACAATCCCCTCACCAATGAGTCACAATTATAAATATTGCTAAGATTTTTAATTTAGATGACTTTCAAAGAACTCCACCTCTTGAGGCAGGTAATAATTCTATCAAGGGCATTTGTACTACATTGCATCTGCTGGAGATACTTTCTTCCTTGCCTCAACAATCCCTCCAATGCGCTTCCACTGTACTGCTCTATACTTCCCATATGTTAGCTCACCCTAGCACTTATGCTGCTATTGTACTTTCCTGTACTTCCTTGTACTGCCCCTGTATTGCTCCTCAGCACCTTGTAATTCATTTTCCAGTCCTCTCTGTATTGTGCTGATTCAACAGGCTAACAATTGCTATATCTTGCTGTTCAGCTGTATATAGAAATGCAGTTCAGTTGTTGTCATCTGAATTGAATGTTTCAGCAATTCCCATGGTTTAATAAACCAC
>JABAJX010000215.1:0-10650 GCA_018221735.1 Termitomyces sp. K1Aa
TCGCCACTGGGGTTGCCTGTATACTCTGCCTCGGGTTTTGATATCCTCTCGATTCTCGCACGCGTGACCTGCCGCCCGAATCCTCGCGTCGTTCTCGGCCCTGTCGACATGACCTGTTCGTTCGTCGTCGTCGACATCCGCCGTCACGATCAGCCCATCGTGTACTGCTCACCGACGTTTTGCCGACTCACGGGATACTCAGAGGACGAGGTGCTTGGTCGCAATTGTCGGTTCCTGCAGGCACCGCCGAGTTCTGGGTCTATCCGTGCTGGTGAACCGCGGCGGTTCACGAGCCAAGGGAGCGTCGATACGATGCGCAAGGCTCTTCTCGCGAATAAAGAGGTCCAGACGAGCATCGTCAACTTTCGGAAAGACGGCTCGGCGTTCATCAATCTCGTTTCTGTGATCCCCATCTTTGGCGGCGAGCACGGCGCTCATCACGAGCTCACCGACGTTGTATACCACGTCGGTTTCCAAGTCGATCTTACGGAGCAGCCGAATGTTATTCTCGACAAACTACGCGACGGATCATACACCCAAAACGCTTTCCCCGTTGGCCCAGCAGCGCCATACACCGATCGTCCGCCTCCCCACGACATCCCACCGCCTCCCCCGCGCAAACACCAGCTCCCCGCACTCCTCATGGCGCCCTCCCTCTCCCACGCACTGACCAACCCCTCCCTGCACCGTTCCCTCCCCATCACAACCAGCACAACCGCCTTATCCCCCATTACACCGACATCCACCACCCCCCCATCCACCAACAACCCGCTCTCCCTCCTCCTCCTCGAATACGCCCCCGATTTCATCCTCGTCGTCTCACTAAAGGGCGCATTCCTCTACGTCGCGCCCGCCATCTCGCACGTACTAGGCCACGCCCCATCGTCCCTCGTCGGCCGCTCCATCTCCGATCTCGCACACCCAGAGGACGTCGTCCCGCTCGAACGTCAGCTCAAGGAGAGCTCAGCGTTGGTTCCCACCGATCCTGATCCTCCCCCCCACCACCACCCCCAACACGCGAAACTAATCGACGTCCTCTTCCGCGCACGCACAGCAGGTGGATCCTACGTCTGGGTCGAAGCGCGCGGTCGTCTACACGTCGAGCCCGGAAAGGGACGTAAAGCGATCGTTCTCTCCGCGCGCGCGAGACGCATGCCGCGCGTCCGATGGGGGGATCTTCTGCCCCCTGTAGGCGTACCGGGAGATGGTGAGTGCTGGACGACGCTTTCTGGGATTGGAAAAGCGGCGGGGGCGATTGTGTCTGGTGGGGGTGCGGTGGAGAGGGTGTTGGGGTGGAAGGGGGAGGATGTGGTGGGGAGGAGGATTGCGGCGTTGGTTGTAAGGGAGGATAGGGAGATCGTGGAGGGGGTGTTGCGCGAGATTGAGAGGCGGGAGCACGGGAGCGCGAGGATTGTGGTGTTTGTGCGCGTCCGGGTGCGGGTGGGCGGGGAAGAAGGTGTAGAGAGGGTCCGCCTGGCGTTTTACCCAACCACGAACGCCGATTCCGAAGCGCATACGTACGAAGGTTCATTAGGAATCGCACCACCCGTTATACTCCTCCACATCGCCAGGGGATCGGGGATCGACCGTGATAACGCCGCCTCGTCCTCGTGCGAGCACGCTCACGATCCGGAGGAGAACGTGTTCAGAGAGCTGGAGGTGAGTCGGGGGTCGAGTTGGCAGTATGAGTTGCAGCAGATGAGGTTTCGGAATAAGAGGTTGAGGGAGGAGGTTAGGGTGTTGGAGGGGGAGGTTGGGGCGTGGGAGGGAGTGGGGGCGAGTGAGGAGACGCCAACGATTGTGCGACCTCAGGCGGAACAGACGCATGTGAATTATGAGAGGTATGAGGGGGGGATGTATGGGACGTTGGAGGTGGAGATGGGATTGGCGTTGGGCATCGACGCAGGAATGGGAATGGGCATGGACGCGTCGTATACGTACACGCACACGCACTCACAACATCAACATCAACAAGAACACGAACACGGACACCACACGCAGCTCTCACCTCAACCTCACACGACGTACGACCCCCAATCCCACTCGCTTCTCCACGCGCTTGGTCCCCCGGGCCAGCCCCAGAGTGTGCCGCGCGTGTACTATCCGAATCCGAATCCGAGTCCGAATCCGAGTCCGCGCGTACGACCGCAGGCGGAGAGAGAGTGGGTGATGCATCCGGGTGTGAAGAGGGCGTTTGGGGGGCGGTAAGGGTGGGGGGGGTTGTGTCGAATGCATTTGTACTTGTATTTATATCGTCATTTGCTCATTTAGATATGTAGATTATCATATATACATTGATATATTGATTTTACTGTGGAAGCGGTGGTGGTTGAATGATGTTGAGGGTTTGAGATGCGATATCAGGCGTGTGCAGGGTTACGAGAATATAGCGCGCTCACCCAGGCTAGGCGTGGCATTGATAGCAGCTATTACGGAGTCTACAACCCTGCATATCGTATTTCCGTCCCAGCTCTTCCATTTCGGTCGCGAGAGAGTCGATGGGCGTTGTCGTACACGTGCCTGTAACCGTTTCAATCTGACCATACCCGGACGCTCTCCTTCAAGGCGGTCCTTCAACATAGGATGAACGCATCGGGATCGTCAATGTCAACGGAGAGAATCTCCACGCAAGGGAGAACAATCCTCGACCCGATCATGGCAAGGATAGCAGGGGGAAGGGTGATACCATAGTGGTACAATAATCGAGGACTTGGAGTAACGCCATAAGAGATTGGGTACTAGGCTGCTTGATATCTAAGTTGTCCCGCTCCCGGATAGCATAGGAATACTTAAAATTCTGAAGCTTTGATTCTGAACGGATGATGAAGTCGACGACCTGTGGGATGAAATCTCCTTCGCCCTCTTCAAACGCATGCTTCACGGAGATCGATAATGAAACAAGAGAGGGAGTCCGTAATGGCAACAGCGGGTTTGCCACGTTTGCGAACGCATAGGGGAAATAGAGCGACATAACACGTAAGTGCTGCATGACCACATTTCCCAGTGCGTATTGATGTTTGTTCGCTATGATACAGCCACAAAGTTTCACCACGCGAGGGCATCGTTGCATTATAAAGTAAAAATCGGTCACTTCCAGAAAACAACAGTGTTCAAGTGGTTCAAGTGATGGAAGTTGGATCATCGGATGCATCGTAGAGAATGGTAGGAGAATAGGACCATTCTTGTAAAGTGCAGGTGATCAATGCAGTGCATTTTTGTAGTGTTTGCACTATTAAACGCAAATCATCGATTCTAGCTGCGTCGGTCCAAGAGAGGGATAGATATGTTAGCTGTTCCCAAGGAAAATCAAGGGAAAGTATTGTAGACAAAGATTTATTGTGCAAATCCAAAGTCAAGGAAGTGAGTAGTGCCATCAGACGGAAGATTCAAAGCAACCTATGTCGGTCTCCCCCCAAAGGTCCCGCATCGAGCGAGATACGCGTCTCCAGGTACTACACACCTGACCTAGAATTTTAGAAACCAAGGAGCTTCGGATAACTCGGGAGGAAGTTTGGTCATACGATCTGTCCTTTCAGGACTTTCAGGAAGGGAAAAAAGGAAACTAAGTTCCAAGAGCTCTTGGGGAAGACGTTTATGGGGTGCCAGGGCGATGGAAAGCTTTGAAATGTGTTCAGTAAGGGACATTTCTCCATTCCATGCACGCTCTGGGTTGGATACAAGACGATTCCATCACTATCTAAGCGTCATAAATGAGCATGACATTCTGACAAAAGAAAGGAATGCAACAACCTGGGACAGCGAGGAGGTCGAGCAGCTGGAACAATCGATGAGATCGGGTGTTTTTCCCCTCCTTACATTACATAACAAGTAGGTGTTTACCTCATCGAAGGGTCTATTAGCACAGGCACTGTTCCAAAACTCGTTACAGTACTCAATATACAAGGAACATGCCATACTTTCTCCGTATATCAATATTTTCTGTATACTTGAACTTCGACACTCGTGTGAACTCTCCTGGGGTCTGATTGATTCTTGGCTTCGTTCCGCTGGACCGCTTAGGTCGACTTCGGACTGGCTGTCTCGTTCTGGCTCGAGTTTACAACAGGACGTTGACAGGACGGTAACCTACTGTCTTATACTTGACTTTCTTTCCGCCCACTCGCTCTACCTGGAGTCCAAACTCTGTCCCACACCTGCCAAATTGAGGACAAGTCGACGAAGATTGAATCAGTGTAGCCTGAGGAGCTGTCCCCAGTGATCCAAAGGTGACAAGATCGGAACTCACTGGCATACTACGAGAAAAATGAAGAATCCGGACAGCGAGGAGAATTGCAAGGCTCTCTGAGATGATAATCTGGAAAGTTCCTTTCCTGACAACGCGTCGTTTTATTCAAGTAAGTCCTTTGCGAAGTTGCTGACCTAAAAGCCGAACCATATTTTTGCGCTCTTCTCGGAGTCCGGCCCATATCGTTACGTCACATCTTGCAGTCACATTTTGCGTTTCGAGTTTCGACGGCGATCTATGTCAACATGCGGATATCTTCGGACGAAGCCACGAGCATTAGAACTGCATTGTAACAAGCTATGTAATATGTGTATCACGTGGACTTTGCTGATTTCGTATGCTCATACGCCGGTGAACAGGTTGGAATAACGGACAATCAACATAAACAAGGATTTATGACGGTCGATATTGTCAGTACGAGGAAGTCACGGGACATTCGACATCATAAAATGCGAGTGGTGGTATAGTGGAACCGTGATCCATCCTCAGCCGTGGAGCGGACGATACACACTCGTGGAGGAAAGGAGTAGTACAGTTCGGTGGGTCCAAGGCTGCGTAAAACGAATGCTTGAGGTATGTTCGCTTTAACTCTTGAAGCTTGATGACCTGTCAACTAAAGATTGGAACGTAGCGAGGGTCGACGCAGAAAATGTGCTCAGTATGTATGACAGACGAATATCGCGGAATGATATCCGCTGTCACAGACCACTGTAAGTTTTTCCTACTTCACTTCGACTATCCTTTTCACTATCGATATAATTCTCGACCGATCCCTCTACGGAGACAAGCGTTGTAATCGACGCTTGCTCTCATAACGAATGGTCACGAGTCTAATAATTCTTATCGTAATCAGACAATATTCGAATGCTGATCTGCTTCCTTGACGCAGATTCCCGTGCAAAAAACCTCGTATAACGTGTGACAGCCTACCCACGACCGCTTCACACTTAATTACATCGAAACTATGCGAATCACACCATGCTTCGCAAAGGGAGGAGTCTTTGTTCGCAAGACGACAGCGCGGTGGAGAGGCAGCAGGTGGGGTAGGATGTTGGCATGGCCCAGGCGCCTCCAAAAACTGGCAATGAGTAGTCTTGATACCAGAGGTCTGGTCCATTCTTTGGCTCTTGAAGAGGGACCGGGAACTGGTGATCGAATGTACCTACCGTCTCATTTTTCAAGTCCTTGCCTCAGCACCTTCCGACGCATGGGTATCTTCACCCCCAAATACAAAGCCCTGCGCCTTTGTACCATTTGGTAGCTTTTGAATAAGGGATGATTATTTCGGAAGGACTGTACCAAAATGAGATGCCGTCTTGTAGTCGTCCCTGGAACCCTGGTTGGACCTGGCCCAGTGGTGTTCAAGATGGGATGATCGAGTGAGAAACTCATGGAACGATAGAAACAGTGTCACAGAAAAGAAGCTATATTATTAACACAGTAGACATTACAGATTAGCTTGGGGCTGAGTGTATCGTTTCTGCAGAAATTTCTGTATATCGTGCGCTGTCAGGACGTTAGTGCTCGTTCCGGAATTTACAACCTAACGACATACCCAATAACTGTGGCGCTTCTTGCACGATCTGATGAGAAAGATCAAACCATTGGTGGTCTAGGAATCGAGAAGCAAAATGTGACATACGAAATGTCCAGTATTGGGTATTTTGATATTTGACGCATTCTTGAGTCTGAGCCACACCCGCTCCCTTGTTGATCCAGGCGGACCAAGTCTATTGACGGAAAGTAAGATAATTTGAAGTATAACTAGAACCTCACGCCATAACTTACTCTCCGGCATCTGGTCTTCCGGGGACAATCCACCGCAATTCCACTCTCTCATCAAGAATAGGCAACCGCTGGAACGTCTCATACTGTATGTGTGTTTCACAATAGGTGACAGCTTCTTGCATTCCTGGCATCTTTAGTCGTACAATAGGTTTACCAGTTACCGGATCGGTTGTGTCGTAGGTACCGCATTCGACATATACTTTGAGTGCAGCAGGATCCCAAGTTCGAAAGAGAGGAGATTGGCTCAGGGCGTGAAGTGCCTCTTCCCTATACACATGTTACTAACCATGTGATAAATTCGATTGAGATTGGAGGGCATACCTCGAGTTCCAGGTCTCTCGTCGCGTAACAGAATTCGTAACCAAGTTTTTCGCATATTTGGTCTCATGTATCAAGTCGTCTGGCTTATTGATAAACGGATCAATGAGGATGATAGAAGAGAACAGTTTCGGTTGTGTCAGAACGCTCAAAGTCCTTGAACGACAAGATCTTAGATGGAAGGTTAAAAGAAGAACGATAAACATACAAATTGGTGGCCCCATATGAATGACCAACAGCGACGAATGTTCTGTGACGGAACGGATTGCTCTGGCGATATGTTGACTCTGCTGGAGGAACACGATCAAGATAGGTTGGAAGGGGCGAAGCTGAAGCTTCGGAAGGAAGATAAAAATTCAAGAAGTTGAGAATGTCGCGTGCCTCGGTTGTCCAATCGACTGAAAACCCGTCAGCTCACTGGTGCACCATGCCTAAAAACGGTCACGCACAAATGGCTCCGTTCTTGTCTGCATTAATTAAAAACGCATCACCGTGGTGGACAGATTCCCAACTCCATACTTCATCAATGAGAGACGCTGCTGGCGATGAGAGGAGGTGTTGTAAAACAGGTTCCCATATCTGTATGCGACGGTTTTACCGATGAGAGAGACAAGATTACGATTACTGACCTCTTTCGGAAATCCACATGCATGTAGAAAGAACAAAGTAATCCCATTCGATCGCTTCTCGTCCAGCTCGACCCGAACATATCTATTGACACAATTCCAGAAAGTCTGTTTGTTTTCTCGAGGTATCCAAGCTGCACGCAAGCCCTTGAGATCTCGCAGAACTGCCTCAGCGTATGCTTGCCGTTCGACTTTTGAAGCCTTCGCTGGTAGAGGGTGTGGTGGCTCCACATATTCCGTCGTCCGCAGGTGAGTCGCAGGAAATAAGTGCGTGGAGAGTGTGAATGGGGCGTCAAATATGGGGCGTCGGGACGGAGATGGTAGTGAAGGGAGTGATGATGGTTGTGGCGCAGGGAATATGGGCAGAAGCTGACGCGCCAGCGGTGTGACCGAGGGCCATGTAACAGGTGGGGGTTGGGACCAGGAGTCTTTCATCATGTAAAGATGGAAAAATCATACATAGCTCCTCAAATATAAAATAGTTCCGACAACTGGTCACCGTTATGTAACAGCAATTAAACCTAAAAGCACGAATTCGGATGGAGCGATAATGGCCGAATCCGGAGATATACCTAGAATGGATATCTATTTAGGTTTTTCCATGCGGCAATTTGTTTCCAACAATTGAACCCATGTGGCTGGTCATCGGTTATATGACTTTGTCTTTAACAAGGGCAATGGGAAAAAGATATGGCTGGAGTCGTGCTGGAATGTGCGGCAATGAGAGCGCCGCACACTCATAGTCATGTGTACGTCGAAAACATGTATCCCCGGCCCGATCCGTACGGGAAAACCATGTCTGAACATCGCATCACTCGTGAATCTCATAATCAATGAGATAAGTATGGATGAATAATCGGTTAGTACTTATCCATCTCTGATCGCCTCACGTTATGATCTTGTTCTAGTATGTACATGATGATTTGATCGCTCTCGTACCCATCCCTATATGGTTTAAGTTCCGCTCACCATGCAATCCGAATCGCTGAACGCGGGTGATGGTAAGATTTTAATCGCGGTTTGTTCTCCAGATCTCAGCGGATGATATCACCCATATAGAAATTTGTAAATCTCTCCTGAGTCATTGTGCATCAAAATCTTGAGTTGAATAAGATTTAATACAATTTTCTGAGAACTTCTTGCATCCGGATATCAACATCAAAGAAAATAGCGGATCAGCCATGCGTCGTACCGACAAAGTTGTTAAATATATACAAAACTCTGTAAGAGTCTGTATTGCGTCAATGTGCGAGGGAAAAGACCGGTGTAGGGGATAAGAGAGAGGAGACCACAATGGATGGTTTGATCAAGGTACGCGCCGCTTGTCTTACTTATGTATGTACACAATTGATCAGAGCGCTTGTGGCTTGAGCGCATAGAGATGTGAAAATTTCCTGTTGATAAGATTAGATTTGATGTACAGACGGGAATCAGAAAAGTTTGTCTCTTCGTTTGGAGTACTCCTACCAGCTGGGCACTTGATCCTCCTCCATTGGCTGAGATAGCGGTACACAGTCTGGAACAGCGAACGATCGATATCGATGAGAAACGCAAAAAGCGAACTCTGTCTGGTGGTCGATATTGTTTGTCTGGGACATCCGACAACTGAAAAACTTGAATGACCTCCAGCTATACGCTCTATGCTCGTTGAAGCCGGACTTCCGTTCTCTCCTCAATCGTTATAGAATTTGAAAAAATGTTCTGCTAGGCGTGAGTCCGTTTCCTTATGGACGTTGTCTGTCCAGATTCACCCTGGTCCCTGACATCCTCGCTATACAAGCTGCTAGAACCCACTTTCTCCCTCTTGCTCCTCTCCTCCGTCACAAATCGTCGTTCAAATACTGATCATCCACCTCTGTCTAGGGTCGATGGTGGTACATACTTTAGGTATTTCTTTACTTTCTCCATCTCTCGGTGAGACGTATAGTCCGGTGGACCTGCGCGATACCTATGCTGTACTCCATATACCCCTTCGCGATCATATAGAGATAATCTTGCCAGATGGAAAATATGGGTGGGCGGTAGAGAAGATGGAAGTGGGAACAACATGGAATTTTGAGGTTTGTGGTTGTCCACGGCTGGGCATATCATTGGGGCAACTTGAGATAATTATCTTGTGAAAGCTGTTCCACGACTGACGCAACAGACCAAGAGCCAATTCCTGTTCACCAATACTATATTCAAGCCGGAGACGGCACTGGAATAAATAAATCATGCTCAACCCGGAAAATATAGAAGGTGAGAATGAGGGACTCCGTTCCTGGAGCAATCAAAGTGAACATTATGAATACGAAGAAGCTCTGGCACTCTGATACGCAACGATATAGAACGATTGACCGGTAATCTGAGACGTCGCATCACAAATTAGGTCGTGGAAGACTGTATCGTCTCTGCAAAAGTCCCTGAATTTCGTGAGCTGTCAGAAGGTCAGTGTTTCTTAGAACAATCTACAGGACAATGGTCATACCCAACAACTGCGGTGCTTCTTGCGCTATCTGCTGAGGGAGATCATAGAAATCTCCAAAAATGAACAAAATATCATGACATGAAATGCCCAACATTGGGTAATCTGCTATTTGACGCATTCTTGGGCCTGAGCCACACTCGCTCCATTGTTGATCCAGGCGGACCGAGTCTAGCAATGAAAAGTAAGATCAATTGAACAATATAAATCAGTTGAACATGTCCTGTGCATCGTTTGACCAGTCGACTGAAGAAGGATCGAATACTGCTGTACTGTGGACTGGAAAATCGACGTACAAATGCCTCCGTTCCTGTCTGCATCAATTAAACCCGCATCGCCATGGTGGACAGATTCCAAACTCCATACTTCATCGATGAGAGACGCTGCATACGATGAGACGAGATGCTGCAAGACAGGCCCCCATATCTATCAGACCGTTTGCCAGTGCCAGTTCTTTGAATGAGACAGACAAGAGTCCGGCTACCTATCTCTTTTGGATACCCAGATCCAAGCACGAGGAACAAGGTGATCCCATTTGATCCTTTCTCATCCAACCCGACTAACATATCTATTAACACAATTCCACAAAATTTGTTTAGTTCCTTGAGGCTTCCACTCTGCACGCAGCGTAGGCCTGCCGTTCCACTTTTGATGCGTTTGTTGGAAGAGACGGTGGTGGCTGCACATACTCCGTCGTCCGCAGGTGAGCCGCAGGAAATATGTGCGTGGAGAGTGTGTATTTCGCGTCAAATATGGGCTTTCGGATCGGAGGTGGCAGTGCATGGCAGAGCATGGCAGTGAGGGTAGTACTGATGGTTGGGGCGGAGGGAAAATGGGAAGAAGCTGGCGTCGTGTGACCGCGGGTCATGCAACAGGTGGGGGTTGGGCCCAAGAGCCTTTGATTTTAAGCTGTGAAAAACTATAACTACTCAAAGGATACTATTCGTCACTTTTGTCAGAATGAAAGCAGGAATGATATCCGAAAGAAAAATAAGCTCTCACCTCAGTTATTCGGCTAAAATCAGCTTGTGTAAATCTCAATGGCATCTAAGTGACTTGAATGAATGAACGATTCAATGTACAGTTCCGGACTAAGTACAGAAGTTTGGAGATCTTAGATCCGTCAATCACTGAAGTGGGAAGAACAGGTAAGACGATAGAAAGTGCCACGGTTCGGCCACGGTGGTAGAACAAATGATTCCATTGTA
>JABAJX010000216.1:0-13231 GCA_018221735.1 Termitomyces sp. K1Aa
CTTGTCGAACTATCAGGGGGAAGTTGCCACGGAGTGGGCGCAGTATTGATCATGGTATGGTCAGTGTCAAGGGGTGCGATCCGTTGATTGAGCATACGAAGGGAAATCTGACGAGGAATCGTTTGATGTTGAAACATGAGAAGGAGTTTAGCAAGACCAGCGGATCCTGAAGCCGCCTCGAGATGGCCAATGTTCGCCTTGATAGAAGTAATATGGAGGGGGTTATCGGCAGTTCGCTGCGATGAAAAGACGGTTCTGATGCTCTCTAGTTCATTGGGATCGCCTGCCTGAGTACCAGTCCCGTGAGCTTCTACGACGTTAACTCGATTGGGATCGATGTTGGAGTTCTCCAGGACTCGTTGGAAAAGAGCAGTCTGAGTAGGGGCATGTGGGTGAGTAATCGAATGCGCGAGTCCGCTCTGGTTAACTTCAATGCCACGAATGACACCAAGGATGCGATCATTTTCGGAGAGAGCATCAGACAGGCGTTTCAGCACAAACACTCCACAGCCTTCTCCGCGCGAATAGCCGTCAGCCGTCGCGTCAAACGACTTACATTGTCCTGTCGGACTGAGAAAATGTCCTCTGTCGAGTCCCAAAAACATCTACGAAGTTTCAAGGTCAATACAGCCCGCCCTGGAAAATTGGCAAAAATAACTTGCATCAGGACTAGTGATGATGTTGATGCCCCCGACCAAAGCGGCATCGCAATCTCTGTTCATCAGAGCTCGTGCTCCCTGATAAAGAGCTATATTGGAAGAAGAACAAGCCGTATCCACGACGATGGACGGGCCGCTCAGTTGCATCGCATACGAGATTCGTCCGCTTAAAAAGGCTTTCAACGTCCCTGAGCTGATCATCAGTATTGCAAGTGACACGCAGGATAGATGTAGGCTTACCAGGACTATAGTATACGTCGATATCGTCCCTCAAATTTTGTATGTAATCGTGTGTGGCAACGCCAATATAGCAACCAAAGGTTTCGGGTCGGTTTGTCGGCGTCGAATTTGGAACGTATCCGGAGTCTTCAAGTGCCTCGTACGCTGTATGTAGTAGAACGCGTTGCTGAGGGTCCATGCTTTTGGCCTCACGAGGGCTTATCTTGAAAAACCTGTAAAAAAAATCAGAGACTCTGACGATGTGAACGCTGCCATGTTAACTTACTTATTGTCAAATTCATCGGCACCCTTGATGAAGTTACCAGTATGTGCTTTCATACGTTGTCGGGAGCCTTTGTTATCTTGATAATCTGAGATTCGGAATCGATGCTCGGGGATCTAAAGAAGACACACCTCAGCAAAAAAGGCAGGTAAGTCTAACGGAAAGAACTTACTTCGGAAATAGTATTGATACCGCGCTCAAGGACTTCCCAGAGTTTTGAAACGTTGGGAGCTCCGGGCATATTAACGGCCATGCCGATAATAGCAATAGGATCTTGCTTCGGCGGACGCTGAGGATGGGACTGTATACTTACCGAACTCACATCAATTATTGATCCTCGTCCGCTTGGAAGCGCTCGTTCTGTGCTTCGGGATAAGCCAAGCCCCGGTCCTACATTAAGAAGTCGGACGGGGATGTCCTGAGGGAGCCCGTTGACAAGTTTAGTGACAGCAATGTTCCAATTCACAGGATGAACAAGGAGCATGTTCACCACAAGTTCCAAGAGAGATCCCGAGGATTGATCTTTGGCGATGGCTTCGCCGGTGAACATCGATCGAATGGGAACTTGAATGTTGGAAAATTCTGGAAAACGAATATCCCTGTCAGCGACATCGCGAAGCACTTGATCTCGAGTCGAGTTTGCGTGGAGAGATGAATGATACAGTGTTTCGAGCGAGGTCTTGTGAATCAATACATTTACCTTTGTCGCGAGGAAGGTGGAGAAGTCGGAGAGAATGTCTGGGCGACCTGATATGGTGACACATGTGTCATCTACGATTGCGGTTATGTAAAGTTTCGCCGTTTCAATGTCCTGAGTCTGAGTAAAACAGTAAGGATTCCGTCCGCCTTATCTAAGTTAACTTTGGCCTCATACCTGATTAAAGGTTTCAACCGCTTCTTCTGCGTCTTTCCTGCTGATTCCCATAAACACTAGACTCCATGGGAGATCGATATTCAAACTGAGGGAAGCCGCGTCGAGTGTTTTCACCCTGTATAGATGAGAACGAATCCCCACCCAGATCGCAAGACGAAAGGCCTCGACCGCTCTGGTGATGTAAATCAATGTGGAGAACGATGTAGCGACTACACATGCGGGAAGTATGCCAGAAGAGAACCCAAGAACTCCCAAGTTGTATTTGAGATTCCCTTCTAGAATGTCGTTAAATGGTTGGAGGGAATTATTGGAGGTGCCTGTTGTCTCTACGAACGCGAGGTATCGTAAGATTTGGATGAGGAAAAGCGTGGAACAGGAGATGACAGAGTTGTATCGGTAACACTGCTTGGGAGAGGAGATCAAGTCTTTAGGTAATGAGAAGTCTGTCAGGTCAATCCCTAGTGCTAAGAAGTCGTCAGCAGGCAAGCAAGATAGTTCACGGTGGAATGCCTCATGGCATGATGAGAGGAGAAGTGTGCCAGATGATGAAGAGGCGTCGGATAAGGCTGTCTGGCGTGTGTGAGAGGAGGTTGCAGCAGATGTCCCCTGGCCCGCAAAGATGGGCAGGTATAGGTATGGAGACTCGTCTGCGATCATCCCAACTGTAGAAAACGAGGGTCGATGGGACATCTACAGCAGAGCGGACCCTTATAAACAAGTTTCGTGAGCCACATATCCTGAGTCAATCACGGCACAAACTGGTTCCAAAATAGTTTCGACGAGATTATAACAATCTCACGGGGCGAATAATGCAGTTTGTAAGAGAATACCAGTGGGGGTAATATGTGATAGAACCCCTTTGATCCGAGAAAAACTCGTGGCATTCGTACCTGGGATCTGGCGTAACGAAGTGGGAGACAAAGCGCCTAGAACGAGGGGCTTTGTTCTCTGAACAGTTTTTTATGCTTTGGGAATGAGAAGGAGTAATATTGTCTTATGAAACCCTGCGCAAACTTGGCGCGAACTAGCCGAGAACCCACTATGTCTCCGTCAGCTAACTCACAGAGGAAATCAATAAATTCCTGGAAAAAGTGTTATTATCAGACACAGTAGGGTTTTTGAAAGTCAACGTTTACCAGTACTTACATGTAGTGTTTCTGTCGTGGCGATGTCATTGTCAAGGCCATGCCAACAAGACCATCGGAAATTCTGATCCGGCTTGGCCTTGTTTGTTCCGGCGGAACGGGGTTTTCTGGCTATGCACCATCACGTTTTTGTCGTGGCATTCGAACTATATACCTATCCCCAGGATGGCTCAATGCTCAACCCTCAACTATGCATTACAATCATATCTAATGTATGTCGATCAGCTCGCTTTTGCTGTAGTCCCTATGCATATCAGATCTTGATACGGTTACCTGTTTCGCTACTGCAGCTGAGTCTAATTTCAATCTACTCTCCCGAGTCAAAGTATCCCGTTGCAAGTTCTACTTATGACAAGCCTTGCATTGCTATCACAACAGAAGGATTGCCGTCTTTTCTCCGCCCTCTGGCTTCGACCGACTGGCTCGTCCTTATGGCGACCTTTGCACAGTCATGTTTAGTGCTGCAATTAGTAGTCTACAGGCACGGTGGTTTATTATGACATCTCTAGCTCTACTTATGGAATCATCTCACCATACGTTGCCGACGGTCGTACTACACATTGGAACGTGTTCAACTGAGGAACTGAGCTCTGGCACGCCTTTGCCTATCTAGTCAACGTTGAATTCATTCATTCGCCCTCGGCCCGCATCAATGGTTCCGCTCTGCAAAGAGTCATGTGGGTACGTGCTTCCAACTCTTATTAGATGAATTCAGAGCGGAGTTGACCGGTGCGTATGCTCCTTACAGGTGTTTGGTATTGAGGGAAATGAGAGGATCATATGTACTTTCTCGACTGTGTCTCTCAGGGTCTCCATTCTTCCATTCCGAGTGAGTATGAGTAGTTGACCTCCCTGAAGAAAACACTGCCTACAAGATACTGGTTCGGGATAACAGCAACTATAAATCGTATTTGAACGCATGGTTACATTATTAACTATGTGTAACTCATGTTCTCTCTTTCATGGTGCAGACTAAACTAATCATATTCATCTCACAGATGCCTACAATACGAGCTCCACGATATCTTGTGAGTGAATATTACTACACATGGTAAGACATGAATTCAAAATCGACCTGGATCAAAATGAAACCTCTTCGGCGTTCTCGTGCACAGTCTTCTCACATCAGTAGATTATTATCCTGCCACGAGTCATGAAAATTTTAAACCATCACAATTGGCCTCCAATCGCTGGACATACGCGGCGAGTTGATCGCTCAGGAGAGCTATATACACTCTTAGCATCAGTGGACTCCCACGTTATGTGTCATCGTCGCCACAGCAGTGTATGTTTACTTCCATCAAAGATCTCTATCATCATTCTTGATTATCCATGTATTCAGGGACTGACTCAAACTTACAAATGGAAATAATCAGCTCGTTGACCGTTCTTCGGATCTCGTAGTCGATGTCAGATGCTTGCATTCCAATCTTTGACATACATAGTACCGTGCGCCCCATCCAACACTACCCAGATTCTCCAAACGTCACGCTCATATAGAAGGTTCTTGCATCGAAAATCGACAAGACAACATCCATACATATTTGTTTCATCTTGGTCGTGATTTACGCAGGGGACTCAACAATTCAGCCGCCCGGCCGAAACATCGAGGCTCTCGTGGAGCCTGAATTTCATGAATTGCCAAATCAATCGTACCCCGGTCGATAATGGATCTTCTGGACTTTGGAGTGGCGGTCTGGATGGTACGAGTCCCACGGTTACTACTGTGCTAGACCGTATACTCATTGCTTCGTAAATGTGTCTGCGAACCTCGGTAACGTGTAGATACGCCAAGGTATTTTCAACATCAGATACAGCTGTTCACGCTCTTCCCGTATTCAAAACGATGTCGCTACATTAAGCATGAAATAGTTCTGTGTTTCTTTACTTGTACTTGTTATGCGCGAGACCAGGCTACGAGGATATTAGAACTCGCTTTGTTCATACGACAACTCGGACGGGAATCACCGTTCGAGTGGGAAAAAGCAAGCCGAAAGCCGAACACTCGGTAAGACTGGGAAAGCCGCTGAGATCGACACTATTCCTGTGTCAAGTGACTGCTGGTGGCGAACTCTGACAACTCATTGGCTCTGCTGTGGAGGTGCTGCTACGTTTAACTGAAAACAACGCAGATTGCTGTCCAGACTTGTAAGTTCACTTGACAGAACCTTGAGTGGAACAACGGAGCGTGGACTGCCGATCGCCGATATTTTCGGTTTAAGAAACTATAGTCGGTGAGCTGAGCATCTTACTGTTTCAAAATCGAGATCCATCATCATGAAACGGTTGATACGTGGCTGTTTTCGACATTCAACATTTTGACGCTCTTGTAATGAATAGGGACTGTCGATGTCGAAATCCATCTTGACAGAACCTTTGGTTGAATGGCCGCGCGGTACGTTCGGTCCTATTTTCCGTGAGTATTTTTTGCGGTCGTAAAATTCAGTATTATGAAACGATTAATATGTGTGAGTCTTTCTGCACTGCTTACCGTATTAACCTCTTCGACTTTCAATAATAAGATACCCAAATACTGTTCTGGTAAGTATCGCATAACGTGCCATCCTTTCTATGCCAGGTCCTAAAGTCTCAATATCCGTGCATGTCATCCCTGATATCTGGTCATGTTGAGAGGTCGCTGTCCAGAAAATGACTGCACTCTTTGGATGTATTCCCAGTTTCAAAACTTCTAATACAAGTACCGCTCATATCCTCCAATGGATGTCTAAGTACTCGTTGTTCGAAACGTTGATTATCCAAAGTCGGTGCAGAAATAGCCTGGCTGCTCCCTTCAGTCCCTTCATTATGTATCAGCATTTCGATGGCACACCATCAGATGGTCACGAACCCGCTTTACAACCATTACGGGATGTAGTGTGGGGTACAGCCCCTCCATCTCAGGTGTCTCCCTCCATTCCCGCGATTGCCAACCATCTTGATCGGATTCAAACCATGTTCAGAAGTGCCATAGCATTTTTATCAATGTGTTGACAACTTTCTCAATCCAGGCTTTCTTGAGGCACATCAACTCTGGATGTGTTCTCTGATTTTCGCGGCAAGACGCAGTGACGCATCTGTCCGAATTATCAAGTCTACATCCTTGATCATGTCATAAACTGTGGGCGAGCGGACCGACGTCGCGCGCGTAAAGCTAAAGTCCGATATCCTATTGTACATACGAGTCGAAGTGAATAATCACTGACTTTCCAGTCCACTCATTCACCAGAATCGTTGTTCTTAGGGTACTATGGCATCATCATCATCCGCACCCCATCGATTGGTGTTACAATCCCTTTACTATACTCCAGCGCCCGGCTCGGAAAGATTGTGTAATGTTTGACAACAACGAGTACTTGTCTAACGACTGAGGGTACCGGGACTATAAGTGGAATTCTTGGCGCTCGCTTAATTTTCGACTTAAATAGACTCGTGCCTGACTGATATGTCTTCGGTAAAGAGGATGACGTCCTGGCTCCTTGTGTGTGTGCTGTGAGCTGGGTAGAATTCAGGGCGCTCTATGTACATAGTTCAGGTTTTCGGCAATTACATATCGTAAATGCCACAGGTTGTGCCGCTGTTATACCCTATCAACCGAGCCAATGATCTTGATCCTAACTGTACGGATATGAGACAAGCATAGCAACAGTTGATACGCCGTAGATATGAGCGCAAAGGCAAACACCCACGTTCGTCTTGGACTCCGTCAGCGTAAGCAGAAGCAAAAAAACCCCTCAGATGTTGTCTGAAGCCAAATGTGAGCGGATTTTCAGCTAATATCCGAGTAGCGTTTGATTGGACTCGTATCTCAAAAGCCTCAGAGACAGAGGCTTCGGCCTCCGGAATCCTCGCTTCCATAGTATAGGGCAAGCGTTGGAGCAAGGATCTTCAGCTTCGACGAGGTGATTCTCTAGGGTTAACACATCATAGATTGTGCGCAGATAGACAAGAAAGCATGAAAGAAATGCACGAAAACGATCCTGTCTATTTTCGCAGAGAATGAAAACCTATATCGCAAGTCAGAGAACAGATCATGCCACTAGACTTCTCTCCATTGCTTCTCGCACTCCACTTGATTTTGCGATTTTACATGCCTTTGGCACTATCATCAGCCTACATGATTATCGATTATCGTCATACAATTAACGAAAAAAAAAACTCTTCCGTGAGATCCGGGAACTGGCAGATGTCAAGAGTAATAAGACCTTCAGGTTTAGAGAAGTTCAGAAGCTCCAAGTCCGAGGTGGAAAATCGATATAGCGACAACAACAGCGGCGTGTACTTTCAAGAAGTCGCCTCGCTAACATAAGTCCGAGTCAAATGACACTTCCCGCAATTCTAGATAGACATCTGGCCCTACTCGTCTCTATGGATGAATGATGAAGACAACATGGTCGTTGCAGACACTCCACCTACTGGATACAGACACGTAAACCCCTGTGGATTCTGTCACATCTTCAGCGAAAAGACTGAGTCAGATTTGGTTCGGAAACACCAGAACGACGTGGAAAATGATGAAAAGGACAAAAATACATATGTTTTACGACTGCCGAAGGAACCGGCGAAGGCTACGACCTTCGAATGCCAGTTCCATCGGGTTAAAGTGGTGTTCAGTGGTCAAAAAAGGCATAATTATCCAGGTGTTCAATAGAGTACGGCGATCTTGTGGTGGAGATAAACATCGCAACATTGTGATCATGGATTCGAAGGTGTTAATGCCGACCAACGGAATAAATCAAAAGGAGATCTTTTCTCTGCAGGTGGTGTCCCTAGCTAGACCTTCAACGTATTAGGCATTAGGCGCCAGCTGATCATCGCTGTGGCAATCACGAGAGAGATCAAGAAGATGACTTCTGAATTCATAACAATCTCCATCGAAGACAAACATAGCGAGGATGGCCTCCAAAATCGTTGGGGAAGGTCAAAAAGCTAAAGGCCCAGGAAATCCGAAGAGAGAGTACTCGTTGTGAGGTAACGATTTTCTTGTGATGCTTCGACGGCATCGAGGTGGCGGAGATTCACAAAAGCCGGAGCAATCTGTGTATTTGCTTCGATTAGTAGACTAGAAAGTGGTACTCGGATCCGTTTGGTGAAAGGCAGTAAGGATATTGTGCGGGGGCCAGTGTAGCCACGACTGTAGAAACAAAAATTCGAAAGAGAAGCCAAGAGTGACGGTAAGAAAACCGGAGTTTTTGCATCTATTCGTAGTAACGAGCCTCGTTTCGTGTCCGTTGCTAGTGTTCAACTGAGTATGGAATGCCCTGACTGGGCGGGACATATACGTCCGACTATCAAGGTCTCTTTCTACGACTGATTGGCTTACCAGGACCTTTGAGAGGGGTTACGCAGATCCACGTCGGACTGAGGTGTAAGTCTGGTCCTTTCTCATTTTTTTCTTCGGGTGCTGAGTCAAACATGCAACAGACATGGCGCATTGGAGTAACCGACCATGAAATCGCGTGCAAAGGCGTAAAGTCGGCATTTTACTCATTGCGAGTCAATTATAT
Organism: Termitomyces sp. K1Aa; assembly: GCA_018221735.1. Lineage (NCBI taxonomy): Eukaryota > Fungi > Basidiomycota > Agaricomycetes > Agaricales > Lyophyllaceae > Termitomyces > Termitomyces sp. K1Aa. The sequence continues at coordinate 8,685 of JABAJX010000216.1, forward strand.
TGTCAACTAGTGTGTGGCGAGAGTGATTGTTATCTTGTCATGGAGTATATTTACCGATTGATTGATTGCTAGAAAATCTGGAGAAAAACTATAGATGAAAGATCAAATTGCGGGGGATCTGCCCAATAGTAGTCGTACGGCGTACCATGTGGTGGCGCTTATGACAGATGTTTGATCATAGCGACACTGTCAGGAGGTCCATTTTTAGATACCAAACTTTGAAGCGTCGGATCGAGTGAGAAGGGGCCTACCGGGACGATTAGTGGCATATCGAGCTTGGTACTATAGTCTAGATTTGGATATCAACGCCCCACAAGACGACCGGCAGGTTGTCAAATTTTGAGAATTGCAGAAGTTCAGACGCTGGGCGCCATGTTTCTAGAGCAGGAAAGCATTATTGAGTCATGAACTGTGGAATGAATTTGTTCAATAATTGAACCTGTTGCCAGTGGAACAGGAGCGTGGAAAGACTGGACCGGCTATTTCCGACCTCTTCGCAACAATGACCTCGGACTTGCTACTTTAACTTACGACAACCGCGATGCCTAAATCCCTCCGCCTTACAATTTCCGAATCCTTACCAGTTCTCCAGATAGAGATGCCAGTCAGATTCTCAATCAATTCTTGAACGGTCAACCGATACTGCCAAGTCTTGCCGAGGCGCACCTTCTCTGACGTGACGGCATGTTCGGTTTTATGATATTTTGAATGTAAGGTCTTTATAACCTCCTCGGAATGTAGTCTCTGATTCTAACAAGCCACCCCATCTGCTTAGGTCAACGATGGACCCACTCAGCTCCCTCCTGACACTACATTCTCCCGTTGACCTCAAAGCCAACGGTGAGGTCAGTAGGATGAGGAGCCACAGAGGTACGGCTTCACTGCGTGGACAAGGGGCTGTTTTAACTCGGGGTTTTAACATTATAGGGAATATTCCGTCGTTGCCTCAGACAAAGTGTTGTCCTTTGTGTCCTGCGAAATTCACGAGGACGACACATTTGAATCGACACATTCGGTCTCGTATGAAGTTTCCTTTCCTTTTTGCGTGTTCTTGCTTAAGTTCGAGCCCAGATACCAACGAAAGGCACCATCGTTGCAGTGTAAGTCGTTTCTTCTAGCCCGTTGATTCCAATTCAATGACGTCTTACCCTTAGGTTTGTCATGCGGAATTTACAAGGAGCGATCTACTCACGAGACATAAACGGACATGCGGCGATTCGTAGGTCTTCTTTCGTGAGAGCGTAATCGACGTCTAAAACCATATTGCAGTGTGAATACTAACCGATCCAGACGCAAATCTTGTCAGGTACGTCCCAAACTTCAATATCCAATGCGTATCTGACATCTTATCGATCATCCTTTCCAGGCGTGCGCAGAATCGAAAGTTAAATGTAATCTGGAGTCTCCGTGCTCGAAGTGTACCTCACGTGGACGCGAATGTATTTTCATCAACGACCCCGAGGTTTCTCGAAATAAAAAATTGACATCGGCAAAGCGAAAACTCTACCTCCCTACTGTTCACTCTTCTGTCTCCGTGGGAAGCGTCGACTCCTCGTCGGTCTCTACGTCGAATCTTTTTTCAGAGTCCCTGACGGACAGCCCTACGGAAATATCATCTGTTTTCCCTTCAATCTCCCCGACGACCTCGATCTCTGTCGATTCTGTATTGTCCCACGTTCCGTCTCTTTCGACGTCTTTAGTATCATCAACCTCATCATCAGAGTCATCGCACTCGTCACCGCGGTCCGATGTTTTCGAGACCCAGCCTGACGTAGTCGGAACGTTTGATACGTCCCTTGACGCTTTCCATCTTGACTCTTATGTTCAAGGTACATTCACGGGTGAATTATTCTTTGACCCTTCCTTGACGATGACAACATGCTCGTCGATGCCGCCTGCGTGCACCACGAACGAATTTCACTGGTTCGATGGGAATGACTCATTATTATTCCCCAACCTTATTGACCCTGCGTTATGCGATGACCAGCTCGTATTCCCTCAAACCCGCGGCTTTGATGATCAGGTATTCATCGGCGATTTTGGCGCTCTCATGTCGACCGAAGATATCAATATCCTAGACCCGTCGCCGCGGACGTCCGAACATTCATCAGGGATGGAGGCGGTGGTTAGTTCATTCTTCGACCAGACGCCTATGCAGTCCTTACCCTCCGCGGATCTAAGTCTTTACTGTATGTCTCCTTGCTCTCTCATACACGATTCTTAATTAATCTTGTCATGTTTATTTACTAGTAAGTCTATTTTTCTCTGCATTCTGTGCCCAGGTTCCGCTCGTGCACGTTGCCACCTGGACGGCCGAGGGTAAACCTCCTCTTCTTGTGCGTGCCATGCAGGCGTGCGGTGCGCTATTCGTGAGGACGGCAGCTGCCGCTGCGTTCATCGAAGAAACACTTTCCTCGACACGGGACGCGCTTGTTTTAGAATTCGTCGGTGATCTGAATTCTTCCTTTTGACATGGGCTGACGTCAACGTAGGCAAAGCTTTCTTCCGACCCTCTAGAACAACAGTACCTACTGCTCACTGTCGTTCTCCTCCAGACAATCGGACTGTTTCACCAGAAGGCAGGTCAACGGATATCATCGAATGTGTATCATGGCATGCTCGTTATGGTTCGTCCACTTGTTCATTGTTTTTCCAGTATGCTGTGCTGACGTGTCACGAATATAGATGATCCGCCGCACAAACGTTATATCCCGGGTCAATGCTTGGGTGCCTTCAGACAATGACATGAGTGACGTTCAGCTGTTGGACACGGCTTGGCGTGAGTGGGCTAATCATGAGATGATCAAACGGTGCGACGTTTGTGTGACTCATCTCCACAACATTTGTCTGATGCCATGCATCTTTTTAGAGTGTTGTTCCTATCGTATCTCCACGACTGTTGCCATTGCATGTATTTTGCGATACCCCCATCATTCCATCCATCCGAGCTAGATCTTTGTCTACCCTGCGATGACATCCTATGGGGTGCTCCTGATGCCGCCCAGTGGTTCAAAACCTCTCGAGTCTCTTCGCCGTATGGTACCGGCAATGCAAGAATCGTGGGGTTTCCTATGCAGACTGCTCTGGCCGTCCTCAGCGAAACACGTCTCTCCACTGTCACCCTGGTGTTGAACCACTTTGCACATTTTATTCTCATACATACCATCCTTCGGAATATCTACGTCTCAGAGGCAGGCACTCTATCCGTTGATATCTCCCTTTCGCAGCTTGTCAACCCGAGCGGGAATATTACGTCGATGACCGATGGAACGGGCGCAGGAGGGGAGAACCGCGACGATTCTTTCGTCATACAGTACGCGCTACACAACTGGCTTCAAACGTGGTTAGGGAGCCCAGAGTTCATGTTGGTAGAACAAAGCAATGCGGAACCACCGTTCATTCAAAACGCACTTCCTTTCTACTGGCTGGCCCAGGTCTCCTTACTCGCGATCCAAGACGGGACGGCCGGTTTCGGTTTCTCCGGGCGAGCATCCGACGCAAGGGCGGAGGGGAGGTTTAGACTTTTGAAGATGTGGCTGGACCGTATTCGGGCGTTCTTGAGGAGCGGGAGTGGGTTGCCGACTCATCTTTTGGATGAGCTCTTGATGATACGGACACAGATCTCGGTCGATGATGTACAGGGTGGGGATGAGCACCCGAATGGGCTACTTGCGTTTTTTCCGGGGAGCGGGAATTGATGGTTATGTCGGCGTCTTCGATTGTTGTTGCCTCGTCGATCGAGGAGCGGTTTGGGTTCGATTGTATCTTATCTAACATGTTTTATTGCCAAAAATGTGTACACGAGAATGTGATTGAGTAGCGTATACAATGTACAATATATGTGTTCATGATGAACAGATTCAAGCTTGATAGCGATTAAGTCGTGTCTTCTTTCGTATGATGGGGTCGAACTCGAGTACTATGCTTTTTGGCAGTGTACTCGTGAACGCGCAGGTATATAGATAGACAGAGAAAGAAGGACCAGTGACCCGAAGTAACTATGGAATGGTCTATGCGTGGAATAGAAGCAGAGCGATCTACCTAGTGCTACCAACCCGTGTAATACGCGGGGTCAGGAAGAACGCTGTTGACCTTCGCTGATCGTTTTTTTGTGTGGTTTGCTGTGTACGAATAAAGATTAGGTGGCTGAAAACAAGTTACCGTATTCTTGACGGAGACTTGAACACTTACTACATATGGTACCGGCCAACAATGAAATTGGGTAAGACTCCATCTCGGAAACGATTAGTGATTTGGGTAGGAGTCGCAACCGCATTACATATCAAGGAGGGGCAGGGAATAGTATATGAATGGGGCTATCAATCCTGATAACAAGTCGACGTAAACGCGGGTTCCGGGGGTAAGGAGCGTTTTCGGAGGCCTCTGCGCGGACAAGCATACCCTTTCGGATCACCAACAAACCAAGGGCCGTTTTCGGCTCAATGCCATTGCTTTGGCGGATGTTGAGTCGGGAACAGTAGGGCTCAAGGTTTCAATTACATTGTTACATACATGCAACGGTCTTGCATGTTCGTCAGCGCAACGGT
>JABAJX010000218.1:0-12995 GCA_018221735.1 Termitomyces sp. K1Aa
AAATATACCTGTCCTAAGCCTAACTAAGCCTTAACCAAACCCTAAACAACCCTAGCTGGACTCTAACTACCTAACCAAGCCCCTAACCAAACTTCTAACCACCTAACCAAGCCTAACCAGCAAGTTGTGACAAGTATTTTTGCAGCACATGTTTATCCCCCAGGTTTATGTATTGTGCTGAGAGATCTCGGCTTTGCAGATGCCGTTGATGCGGATCAAAGGAAGTTGCTTAATAATGTGGGCGGACTTGTTACCCCGCGCGCCGGTCCAAACGGACATCAAAAATAATTGATCGATGTCACCATGGATCGGAGCCGCCCTGACACGCGCAACGTTGCAAATCCATCAAAATCTCCGACAAAAGACTCCTTTTACAGCCCGTCCATCACCACCAGTTCTTTCTATCTTTACTTCCTATTGCACTACATCTATTATTATTCGTCCTATAACATCGCTATAATATCTCATGGTCTCTCCCGCAATAACCAACGAAGAAGGTAGCGCTGAGCTGCTCGTCTCTGCGACGTGCGGTTTCGACTATCTCTTCTGCAATGACCTCAATCGCGCCAAGGAACATTTCTCGGATAAAGATGACCCCTATCATCTCCTTGGACAAGGTGTCTGTGCGTTCATGGAGGCGGCACTCGGTATGGAGGTGTGTTCGTGATCCACAATCCACCGCTCTATGGATGGCTCATGTTGACGTAGATTGGATTGCTGGCGGAGGCGTCTAGATGTCTAAGCTTGTCTGAAGCGGGGTCCAGACGCCAGATGAAGAATGCTGTCAGGTCAAGTACAAAGCAGCGTTTTTCACCCGGGCTAGAGTTTGAAATTCTCAATGCGGACGCGGTGGTGATGCTGGGACTCACGAGTGCCCTGAGGTGAGTAAATGGCCGTTCTATCGACTCTATGACAATCTTCTCACACTTTTGGACTTATAGCGAGTCCTACATGGGTTATCTCCAGTGCATGTACGCCTTCCTTGTCCGGTTTGGTAGAACCAGCACTCACATCACTCCGCCACCAGGTATTCTTTGAACAATGCACACTCGAAATTCTCCAAGTACTCTCAACTCCATTTCCTTTCCACTCTAGACACTAACTGTTGCTCGCTTATTCAGGCTATACAAAACCGTATTTCCTAATGGACTAGACGCTTACACAACACCATCTGCTACACCCACACCTTCACGTAAATCCTCTACTCCATCGTTATACTCCGCCGCTTCATCCTATACTTCATCCGTTACCGCCGTCACAACGACAACTTCGACAACCAAATCCTTCTTCTCGCGCTTCACCTCAAGTTCCCTATACGTATCATCACAAACAAACGTTAACGGAGTTCCAGCGGAGCTACCACCAGATGGACCAGTAGAAAACCTCATCATCGCAGGTACAGCGTTCGGGTATGGTTTGTTCAATTTGGTGTTTTCATTGTTGCCGAAAAAGGTACAGTGAGTGCTGATCTGCACCTTTCATGTGGTATGAGTGCTAATGGTGTAATGTCGGTGTAGAGGCGTGGTCGGGTTTTTGGGATTCAAACACGATCGGAAGTTGGCATTGAAGGCGCTTGCAGTGTCGGCGGGGAAGTCGGATGTGCATTCCGTGTTTTCTGGGTGCGTGTTTCTCATTTCTCTCTAGTGTCTCTAGGAATTGAAATTTCATTACTTTTTCTTTCAGACTAGTGCTTATGACGTATCATGGCGTCGTACTTCTCCTTTCCGGATACCAAGCAGATGAGGCACACATCATTAGACAGTATAAGGCTATCGTTGATGGGTGCGTGTTTGGTACTCTCCTCCTATGTGTTCGACTTGCTGATGGTCTCTTCTAACACAGCATCGAGGCACGGTACCCCGAAGGCGCCCTATGGATCCTTAACCGCGTCCGTTCCGTTTTCCTTGGTTGTTCACACGACTGTGACCTGACATGGTGGCATATAGGCAAAGATTATGCGCATGTCGTATGACCCCGAAGGAGCGATCAAGGTGCTTCGTGACGGGCTACGGCCTGATCGACCACACTCGTTTGCGCAGGCTGATACCCTAGTTCGTGTCCCTTCCCCACTCATGCCATTGCACTTGCTGACATTTCGTTGTAAAGCTGGCATTCGAGCTGGCGTGGACGCTGCTAGGCCAACGGCGATATCAGGAGGCGGCAGACATGTTTATCAAGGTTACTGAGCTTAATAGCTGGTGCGTCCACCAATAGCTTCTTCCAGCTACAGACCTGATAAACCTTGTGCACAGGAGTCATGGAACATACTATTTCTTGGCTGCCGGCTGCTATATCTCGATAGGGGATACGACGAAAGCGCAGGCGCTTTTGGATGCCATTCCTGACCTCATAGACAAAAAGAAGATTAGTGGGAAGGATCTACCCACGGAGGTGCTTATCAAGAAAAAACGTGTGTGGATTCATATATGTCGTGTTACATGTGCTAACGGTCGTATTAGTGGCGTTTTACCAGGAGAAACAAAAGCGGAGAGGCGGAGACCCGAAGTTGTGGGCACAGGCGATTAAGATCAGTCTTGCAGAAGAACTTGGTCTATGTACGTACATCTCGATCAATTGGTTTACTCGCTCACACTGCACAGTCTGGAATACCCACGCACGGATAGAACGACGCCTTGCCCGCGCTCATATTAGAGAATGGTCCGCTCTGACCCCCGCACTCCCCCTTTCCATCGCAGGCGCCGCTACCCCCCTTCCTCCCCTCTCTCCTGTCCCATCCACAGCACCTATAGGCCGTGCCCCTCGCCCAATGTATGGATTTTCACACGCCCTCCAACCCATGCCTCTCTCCGCCAACCTCCACCGCTCTGGTTCATTCTCATCAATGACGGACGATGGTCCCAGGGGACCTATTCCCGGCTCTACCGAAGGAAATCCCAACGGGCTACCGGACATCGATACATCGGACGAACAGGGGATACGGCATCTCCTTATCGGTGTATGTGAGCGTACCGCGGGTGAATATCCCGCGGCGAGGGAGAGTCTCAAGGCCGCGTGTGCATTGCAGTCTTCGATCAAGGTGTCGACCTGGGTTGGTGGCGTGGCGATGTTTGAGCTTGCTGTGCTGGATCTGAAGGAGGTTGAGGCGGCCGAGATAGAGAAGGGTGTGGGCTTGTTTAGTGCGGGTGGTGTGGCGGGCGTTCATGAGGCTGTTGTAAGGTTAACGGAGTGGGATAAGGCGACGAAGGCGGCAGGGAAGAAGTTGGACGCGGCGATGGCGCTTGCAGGGAGCTCGGTGGATTTGTCGAGTCGGTTGGATAGTCGGGTTTCGATGCTTAGGGACGAGATTGCAGCGAAGAGGGAGGCATTGGGGATCTGATAGGCTTCTAGATCGTGGGGAGTCTTGACTTTTCGTCGATTGGACAATCTAATGGTTGGGGAGGTGGATCGAATAGAAACAAACAGTCAATCAATTGATGGACGGTTAGATTGTTAGAGGTCGATTTGTACAAAAGAATCAATTGATGTGGGCAACCAGAAAAGGCAGTACAGGGCAGTACAGGGCAGTACATGGCATGGATTGATATAACTGCACTTGTACTGCAGCATCACTAGGAGACAAAATATCTCAGCTAACAATATGTGAGCAAGAAATAATCAATGGAAGCACTGTAGAAATTGCATAGATTGAAGAGTATTTGACCTGAAATAGGAAATACCCGAAATAACATTGTGATCGATTAACCATCGATCAAGTCCACATTCAACTGTGATCGATCTATGACCATCGAAATATCCCCTGATACAACAGTGCAGCCATAGCCATTGTAAGAGTATTTCTATTATATTGTGGCTTGTGAATTTCAATAGCTAATCCCAATAGTATCTTTCGATGACTAATTAATTGAATCTGTCTTGCCAATTCATTTGGATCTTCTGCCTCAACTCTGCTCTTGTCCTTGTCGCTTGCTCATGTATGCTTCATGCACTTTCCATCTTCCCATTTTCTTTCATGTACTGCTCATGTACTGCCCATGTACTGCCTAAATCTGCCTGTGTACTTCAATTGATGTGGTTTCCGTTGACAATCATGCATTCCGAGAGTTATTTTACTGTATCATTCGAAGTCTTGATCCCCAAATTTGATGTTGTGTGCCCCAAACCTCAACTCGGAACGACCTTTCACCTTTCAATATCTCTCTGGGGTTTCGATCCTCGTGAGTGCGATTTCTCCGGGGCTTTGAGAGCTGAAAGTCTCGTCCAAAGGAAAGACTTCTTGTATTCCATGGAATTGTCGTCGATTCTTCAGACGTGAATTCAACCTGTGCAGGCATCAACAGACCAGGAAGTAGATGTACAGGAGTCGACATACATAGCCTGTGCGGTACCGCCCAAAATGTTGTCAATGACTTGAGATGAGAAATGTGTATCAAATCTTGCCAGCATTGAGTTGACGTAGACTTGACATGCACTGAGTCCGAATGAGTGAGAAGATGATCACCACTTAAACGTTTGACACATACATTTCCCGCTAATCTCCGTGAGCGCTAAGGGGAGACGTACTGGCGTAAATAACGCTTGTGGGTGGTGTGGTGTAGAACTGCCAATCATGTTCGGAACGACGAAATGAATATCAAGGGCGTGACTCACAGAAATAAGGGTGCTTCCCGCGATGATACTGGACAGAAGCCCAACGTTCATGCTCCATGACCTCGTCAAGAACATGCGATGATGTTTTCGTACTGAGACCTACCTGTAAACTATCAGACGATTGACCACGTTTCTGGACCTAAGCGTGAATGGTACAATCAAGTCAGAATTGAACAAGTCTAGGGAGACTTGCTCACGATTGAAAACCAGTACGCATTTTGGAGAGAAAGTAGACGAGAGAGATGCAGATGGTTAAATCACAAATTATTGCCATGATCAAATTAGCTGAATAAGAGTTCTGCGTTATGAAAAAGTCATGAGTAAATTGTTTCGGAAAGACGGAAATACCAAGTCGTTGAAGTGGTAGTCTCATAGTATCGATGAGGGGATTCTCGTATCTGGACCACAATATTGGGCCTCGGCACGCGCAACCTTGCAGCGAACTCTACTCACGTAAGAGCGTTCATCGCTGTAATAATGTTAATTCTAACTACCACATATCCGAGAGCGTGGAGGAAAGCTCTCACTTAAGCCAGCAGCTGTTAGAACTTCAGCATACACATATTCGGAATCAACAATGCTCGACTCACCTAATTGGCCGAGCGATGCGGTCAGCTAAAACGTCAGACGTGCGTCAGAACGTTCATGAAGAATATGAGAACAGAGTGTAGGTTACAATAAAGCCAGAGAGGAATCCTCCCAATGGATGCCAGGTGCTGACTAGTCACTAGTATTAATATTGAGGCATGAGGAAGACACAAGAGAACAAAATTTGATCACTCACGGCGATAGATCCTCCATGCATAAAAGCTAATTAATCAACAATAGAGGTGGTGGCTGAATCAATGGAGAAGTTATTTATACATACCTCTGAACAATGGTTGCGATGACAAACTAGTACATATCAATGATCATCCAGAAATTGATAGAAGCAGAATTTTCGAATTAAGACCTACGGTGGTCGTAAGGGCTAGCTGCGTTCAACATGGTCAAGATAAGCTGGTGTCGGATGGGTGATAGTCACATACGGCAGTTCCACTACAATATGAGTAAGTTGGCGTTCCGATTGGTTCGTAAGACTTACTAGGCGATCGTGAGCCTTGTTATGAACGCTTTAATCTTTCCAAGGATGAACAGATAATGCGTCGCTTGCCCGAGGCATGCGAGATGCACAGATTCAAGGAGACTGGTCCGGTCTATAAGAACTTCACATGAAGATAAATACCAAGGATGGGAACAATACAAGAGCATCAAGACCTGCCAGTAGAGATGGATCATGGAAATTGATAATAACTGAGAAATTAGGGTCAAAAATTCGAACTTACTGTGCCCTTCAAAAATATATGATCGTCAGGGTACTTTCGGAAGTAAAATACCGTTTGTGAGCATGAGATCCCGAAAAGACTACGACATGGTGAGCCAATACGCGAGGTTCTTAGCTTCACTGTACAATTGTCTCACGGAAAGCTGACCATAACGCCTGTATAGGAAGAATGATTGTAACCTCAATTCGACCACTTGTTGAATCAGAAGAACTCACCTGCTAGAAATGATCCCTCGATGCTACCTCTTGACATCTCCTTCAGAGTCCACGCTACTAGGTGATGTTGAGAGTCTTAATGCAACTTGATGAGTAGTCGTTTTGGTCTCGTTCCCAGGGTAAACCCGAGCTTAATCAGCCTCCATCATTACTGACTGACACTTGCTGACTAGCGCTGACTTCCCATCCTGGCGCTTCACCTCAATTTCCCACAAGAATATTCCTGAACTCGGAGATGCAGATCATCGGGCGAGATGGTAGCATCGTCAAAGGTTGCACAGCCAGTAGACAAGTACATAGGTGATGATCAGTTTTAATACCTTTCAAATATTCCTTTTAGCATCAGTGGTAACTTGATCGTCGTGACGCCTCACCATCAGCTCCTTGTTAAACACTGAGGACGAAAAGGATCCGGATTTCAGGCTACCTGAGAGTGGGAGCAGTTTTGTTATTTGTGTTATTGTCACTGATGAACTACTGCACAAACCTACGCCCAGGCCCCAAGCATTGAATAAACCATCCGTGTACTAGTGTCTGTCCAGTTTTCTTGTACTTTTCCAGGAAGATGTCATATAAAGGCTGTGTGGGATATCCAGGAGAAAAATCACAGATTGGTTGTTGTTGCCTATCCAATGGGATCTACCGCTGATTCCTGTTTCTGATAGCTATTGGCCAAAGAGGTCACGGTGCGATGAACTTGACGAGCTCGAAGGTTTACAGTCCCTTTTTGTCCTTCCTGTATGTGAATCCAGGATTGAATTTGTCCAGGAAAAGTTTCCCTGATTCAAGTATCCAAGACGAACGTGAATCCTCATCGCAAGCAAACTTAGCTAGGGTCCAGTGGGTACCATCTGTCAAAGGTTAAATGATGGTTAACTTACTCAACTTATCAGCGACAGGCCTTAGCTGTATGTAGTAGCCCCGGAAATAGTCACAGGACCAGTTAAAAGGACCAACTCTGCATCCCAGAATAGATTGTGAAAGCTAATTGTCTCAAACTTATGTTCAACATTGGTGGCATTGAGGGCCCATATCTCGGAGGCATGTACCTTCCAACCTCAAAATACCAACCTTACTCATTCATTTTCTGCTACCTTAGCTGTGGTAGCTAACCTTCTGTAGGGATATTCCCTGAACTCATTTCTCTCCTAACTTCCCTTCAGGCTTTTTGGGATTCTATGGTCACAAACGGTGTATTACTTTCGCACTTATCCGGACGATCCTAGGATTTTGAAAACAGTAGCGAGTCGCTTCCCTTCGAGTTCATTCTTTATGCTCTATCAATGACCATTCAATGTGTTCACAGGTTGCAGTTCTCTTGTGAGTAGTGTAGGATGATATTACCTAGTTGAATTTCTAAAATTTTGACTGAAATCAGTACATTGGAAGGTTTATCTGTGGCTCTCCTTGCACAAGGAGTGCACCAGGTCTTGATTTTTTCCAAGATGCCGGAGCACAGGTCTTCACTTCTTAACATCGCTTGGTCAGTCTGATTATCTTCAATTGTAGGCATTGATATTTACATTTTATTTGTAGGGGAGTTGCCGTGCGTAGAACTTTCCATTAAATTCAACAGTTCAACGTGTCTATTGATGCTGCCGGCAAATTTTAGGTTTCTTTAACAATGACTGTGCGTCGCCATTTACTTAATCTATCTCACACTGCTCTCTCTCTCTCATGAATGATATTTTCAGTTCACAACCACAGCGTTGGTTCAAAAGTGGGATAATGCTTCGAGTGCCAATCGATTGCAAAAATCACAAGCTAATGTCACGATAAATTAGCTTCTATGCATGGAGAGTATATTGCCGTAAGTACTATATATTCCTCCTTCGACATTGTCCCATTTGTGACTCAATGATTGTTAATAGTCAGTGTTGGACATCGATGGCAAAAATACCTTGTTGCATTCATAGTACGGTTGTTCCACCCATGACTCCCTTTGGCAAATGCCAATCACCCTCTTGTAGCTGGCGACATCACTTGCCTCATTGAGTGAGTTGACATTCTTTTTTGAAATTGTGTTTGCTCACCTTCAATCAGCTGCTGCACTAAGTGAGGTGATTCCCTGGCTGTTTTTACCTTGATGATTGACATGGTGGTCCATAAACTTAGTTGCCAATGCTTCAGAGTTAGTGTTGATTGATTCCACATTATCAAGAATACTCAAAAGGCTCTCAACAAGATACGGCGAGCCCTCGGTTTATGTTACTAGGACACCTCTGCCAGACGTCGGTATATTTACCATCTTAACACACTGTACCCGATCCTGACAGATCATGATGTTGGATGTAGATCTCATACTCTGTCTGTTTGGCTGTGACCATCACCTGCGATTTGACTATAAGCGCATCTCTTGTCTACTTCTTAAAACGGATGAATACTCAATTTCAAAGGTGAGTAGTTCTATTTCCCTGCCATGGTGGTCTCAAGAAAACTGCATATAATGTGTTCTCAGGACCGCAAACGTCATTAACTACCTAGTCTTCTTCAGGCAACCTTTTCCCAATAACGTGTGTCGGGATATTTGATAATGAATCCACAGTATGAGCAATGGGCTACTGACAAGCATTATTGCAACCTGTACACTCATGAGCGTAAGTGACACTGTTTTCATGCCCCGTTACCAGTTCTGTTAAAGCGCTAGCTGTTTCAGTACTACATCGCTCCTTCTACAAGTCTCCTTTATGCCTGTATGTCCTCCAGCCTTATTCCGTACTAAGTCAACGTTCACGAGGATTGCTCATCAGTCTTCGTCCTGACCGGCGGAAAATGTTGGTGTTATTTGTATTTTTTTCCCTTGTCTTTGTTACTTATGTCTACTTGATTGAATCCAGTCTATGCTAACTCAATGTTGGTAAGTTTAAATAGTATTTACTATCGGGCACCTTTGATTATCTTGTCCGACTCTACTTCATTGTAGGTCACGTATGTCAATTCTGTGTCTCTTAATTGGGTTCTTTGCAGTGACGCAGGAACACATGCAGGCTCAATTCTCGTGCAAAAATGCGAAAAATGTTTTTTACCACTCAGAGGGAAGGAATGATTTCTCTTGAAGAACTTCACCCAATGACATCGCAAGTGAATATAATTTTTGTTATATACAGCCTACTTATCGTGATACCTCTTCAGTACTTTAAGGCTAAACAACTGTGCTATTTAAGATGCTATCTGTATGGATTATCTGAAATGCTACCTATATCTCGAATAGTACTTGCATAGTTCTGCATTCCGTTTGGTTCTTTTCTTCTTACTACTGCGAATTCGTGAATTGTATCCGTTCTTGGTAGTATAATCTAGGAAAGTGATTTGTAACGTGAATGCCAGGCGCCGTCGGTATCAGACTCGGACACATCAGATTGTAATTTAAAAATATCACCGGGGCTGCAACAGGGCTAGGAAATCAAAGCAGTCAGAACCATAGAAGGGAAATATACTATAAGCCTGAAAATATGACAGGCCTAGGATACTCTAACATTGTCAACAGACGCGCTGCAGGTCACTTGACCAGTGAATGATATATGATGATCAATATCCTTGCCTTTACATTACCTGCGGCATCAATAGCAAGGCATTGTCATCATCATCAGGTCCTGATTGAGCCCTCTTAATGCTAGGAAGGTTCCCTGTCCTGGGAATTAGGACTAATCACTAGAGTTCAAACGTCAAGTGCCGATTCCTTCGTTGTCGTTACAAATGATCACAGGCCCTAGCACTAAGTCTCAGGCTCCTTTCAACTGCCTTCCAGAAAGACGTAACTGGTTCTGTCAAGGGGCTGTGTGCAAGAGTCAAGAGAACAGATCAATAATCTTCTGTCTATCTAATTGGATATCTACACATATTGATTTTACTTTTGATAGCTAGATTTGAATCAAAACTGCTGCGCACTCTCAAGATAAGTTCGGAGAGGCGAACTGTTTCCATCCTCCCACTCTGTCAATCCAATATCAACTTTGTGCAATAAATTCAATGGTGGTTGTAATATATCCGATGAAGAGCAATGTGACCCTCCCTGAAAGTGTGAATACCTTAGCTGTGGCTGTGAGTACCATCTGTTGAAGATTCAATGATGGACAACTTAGCAAACACAGGTCTACGTAACCTCTAGTTGGCATGTCTGGCAGTCCTGTAACAATGATAACAGAAGTTAAAAAGCCCTGACCTTGAAACTTGGACCTGGAAACTAACCGCCCCAAAAACTGATGTTCAACGCAGGTGGCCTTGAGGGACCATATCTTGCAGGTACGTACTACATTCCAAGTCTCAGCATCTCCACTTCCTCATTCCTTTTTGTTATCTAGCTGTGATAGCCAACCTTGTGTATGGACATGTCTTCAATTCATGGTTTCCCCCTGACTTTCTTTCAGGCTTTTCGGAATTCTATGGTCACAAACGCTGTATTACTTTCGCACTTATACTGGCGATCCCAGGCTTTTGAAAGCAGTAGTGAGTCATTTCTATCCTTGAGTCAAGAATGGCCATCCGACACCACACAGGTTGCAGTGCTTTTGTGAGTGTGTAGGATGATCTCAAGATGATCTTCCCTAGTTGAATATCTAAAATTTCGACTGCTATCAGTATCCTGGAGGGTCTATATGTGGCTCTCCTTGCACAAGGAGTGCACCAGGTCTTGATTTTTTCCAAGATGCCGGAACACAGGTTTTCACTTCTTAATATCGCTTGGTCAGTTGACATTTTTCATCATACGTCATAATTCACCTTTTTTCCTTGTCTAGGGGAGTCGCAGTGCGTAGTATCATTTTATTTTATAGAGATATATCAATAATTTCAGCAGGTTTCTGTGACAATCACTGTGTGTATTATTTGATTGTTCTCTGATACGCTCTTTTATACAAAAGCTTTCTAGCTCACGATTACATCAGTGGTTCAGAGGTGGGATCATGCTATCTAGTGATCTAGTGCAAATGACTGAATCTACATACTGTATATTGTCGTCAGCTTTTATGCGTGGAGAGTATATCGCCGTGAGTACTAGATAAAATTTCATCTGACGTTGCATATCCCACTCAATTGTTTATAGTCAGTGCTAGACATAAATGGCAAAAACCTCTTGTTGGATTCATCGTATGTATGTTTCACTGTGGTAATGGTTTAAATACCAATCACGCTCCTGTAGTTGGTCACCTCCTTTGCCCAATTAGGTAAGTCGCGGTTGCCTCTCAAGATGAGCTTTGCTCACTTTCAGCCAGTCGCTGGATTGAGTGAGATGCCCTCCATCGCCTTTAGCCTTTATAACCCAAACAGTTGTTCATGATACTAGCGGCCAATGTTTCAGAGTTCGTGTCAAATGATTCTTGTATTGTATTGTAAAGGATACTAAAAGCTTTCAAAAGATATGGCGAACCCTCGGTTTATGTCATCAGGGAAACTTTACCTCACGTAGGGATATTTCCATTTGTGTCCTTATAACAAATCCTGACATATGCCGGGACCTGGATGAAGGTCTCGTATTCATTTTCTTTGTCTGCGGCTATTACCTGCGATTTGGCCATAACCGCATCTCTTGTTTACTTCCTGAAAAGGATGCCTACTCGATTGCAAAGGTGAGCAGCAGTCATACTTTGAAGACATTTGCATATGATATATGCCATTAGGTCCGAAAGCATGATCAACCACCTGGTCGTCTTCAGGCAACCTTACCCATTTAACGTGTAGTAAAATCTTTGCTGATTGGATCTATCAATACAGTATGAGTAATGGACTACTGACAAGCATCATTGCGGCCTGCGCGCTTATGAGCGTGAGTGATACTAAATCCATGGCAGGACTGGTATCAGTTGTATTGATGCGCCATCTATTCCAGTTCTACCTCGCCCCTCCTACAAGTCTCCTTTACGCAAGTGTGTTTTTATGGTAAATTCTCAATCGACTCGACACTCATGAGCGCTGCTGATTAGCTTTTGTCTTGACTAATGGAAAATGTTGGTGTCATGATTTACCTTGTCCCTTGTACTCATTTCTTTGATTGGAAGTCTATGCCAACTCAATGCTGGTAAGTTAGAAGTGATGATGGAAACTTTGATCATATCTTTGTTGAGCCGCTGTAGGTAACGTATGTCCATCTTGTATTTCTCGATCAGGGTCCGTTCCCTGAACCAGGTCTACGCGCAGGCTAAACTCTCGTACGAAAATGCGCAAAATGTTTTTCAGGGAAGGAATGATTTCCCTCGAAGAACTTCTCCCGACAGCACGGCAAGTGGATTTGATCTTTGACGTATGCAGTCTACTTATAGTTTTCTCCGTTTGGAACTTCAAGGCCATCCACAAGCAACAGTATCACCCAAACACCACCTATTTGAACACTCTGAACTCTGCAGAATCATATTTATTTCCCAAGTAATACAAACGTAGTCTTGCATTCACTTTGGGTCTTCCTTTCTTCCTACTAGTACTGGCAAATACATGCCCATCGTCGTTCTTATTGATACCCAACAAAAGCGAGATCTGCCAACAAAAGCCCTTCTAAATAAATATTACTGTACTCGCAGAAACCCAGCCGGAAAGTAATCCTCAGAGCATACTTATATGACATTGGTATCCTCGCCCTATCATACCCAGTATTAGGTAGCCTCTTACGGTGTCAACTTTAAACGAGGCGGTCAGAAGGGGCGATCAGGAATGTCAGAACTGGTAGTACAAGATTCTCATGCATCGTCCATAAATGGCTAAGAATGCATGGTGGCGGCCAGATACATTGACAAGTCGTTCTTCTGGATAAAGATAGTTTAAGACATTTGGTTCCGAGATCCGGCCCGGTACTGATTGTAGTGGGGAAATAAAAATAAATAAAAAAATAATTCAAGGAAAAAGGGAAGAAACAGAGCAA
>JABAJX010000219.1:0-12986 GCA_018221735.1 Termitomyces sp. K1Aa
CTGGATATATGGATTCATCTCCGACGCACTGACAGCTACAATATAGTGGCGTCGCGGTCATGAATTGCTCACTGGTGTTGAGGTCTAAACCGGCATTAATGTGGTATTAATTCATCTCCGACGCAGCGCGCCGTCGAGGGACGTGCAGATTTGAATTCTTCTGATGGCCGAGTTACCACGCTGCTCGACGTTGAACGCCGGTTGATCGCATGGGGATGAATGTTTGTGCGTGCTTTGTGTGCCTGTGGACCCCAGGACTAGGTGATTTTATTTATATCGGGATGGCGGAATTGGAGTGGGCAGAATGTCGTTCTTCTCGTCGTCGTCGTCGTACAAGCCCATCCGCCAAGAAGGCTTCCATCCTGAACTCGATCTCTTTACGCAGTTTGTGCCCGACTCGCTCGCCCGCAAGCCCCCGATGGACTTTACCGACGAGCTGGCGTCCCTCATGACGTCCCACGATCGATCCCGCCCGACGCACAACATCTTTGACATCTCCGCCCCCGACCCGTACCCCGCCCACTTCAACCAGACGCTGCCCGCCCTCAACTCGTCCCTGCGCTACGAGAATGACCCGCCCTACAATTTCAATCCCCGCCACACGCCCTCGCCCCCGCCCTCCCGCTCGCGATCCCGCCCCCCGTCTGCCGGCATCGGCCCTGCCCGCAACCCCCGCCCGCGCCGAAACAACAGCGTCGGCGGCGCGAGTCCCCCGCCGGCCCGCCCCCATGCCATCGTCATCCCCCGCTCACGCGCCGCCACCGTCAGCGGCAACAGCTGGTACATCCCCGCACTCCACGCCGTCTCCTACTCCCACTCACCCATTCCCAGCCCCTCGGACTTTTCCCTCCCCACCCCCAGCTCCCCCCCGCAAATCCCCTACTCGCCCTTTTCCCTCTCCCCCCCGCCAGACACCCTCCATCTCCCCCCTGTCTCTGCCCTCCACCACCAGTCCTATCTCCACCACGGCTCCCCCCATTCCCTCCCCAACCCCACCAGCGAGCCCCCGCCCAAACCACCCGCCGTGTCTGCCGCTGACAAACAGGCGATGCTGGCCAACGAAAAGCGGCGCAGGCGCCGCGAGAGCCACAATGCCGTCGAGAGACGCCGGAGGGATAACATCAATGAGAAGATCAGTGAGCTCGCTACGCTTATACCAGAGTGTATGTTGGATGTTTCTGGTGGGTGGACTATGTATTGCAATGCGATGATAACTAATACGATACAGGCCCTGCGGCCGTCAACCCCGTCCCGAACAACGGCTCGCCTATCGCGGACGACCTCGACTGGAAGAAAGAGTCTGCGACCTCCCCCGACGCCAACGCCAACGCCAACAACAACTCCAACTCCGGCACCCCGCCCCCGCCCTCCGCCGTGTCCACCACCACGACCGCGGGCGACAGCGTAGGGATCGTGAAAGCGAACAAGGGGATGATACTCCGGAAGAGCGTGGAGTATATACGGTATTTGCAGCAGCTTGTCGAGGCGCAGGGGGCAAGGAATCGGGAGCTGGAGGCCGAGTTGAAGGCGTGGAGGGGCCAGCAGGGGCAGGGACAGGAGGAGGGGGTGGGGGGGTGGCAGGCGGGGGTGGGGTATGCGCATGGGCAGAGTCAGAGTCAGAGTGCGTTTTTTGGACTGCCGAGTATGCCGGAGGGGGGGGAGGGGGGCGAGGATGAGGGCGAGGAGGGGAGTGGGAGTGGGATGGATGTCGAGGAGGGTGAGCAGACGCAGACGCAGCGCGGCAGGACGAGGGGCGTCAAGAAGGGGAGGAACAAGGCAGAGATGGGGATCGTCAAGGAGGAGGGCGCACATGGGGAAGAGATGATGGTCCTTTGAATGATGATTACGATGCATGATGGTCCTTTGAATGATGATTACGATGTTATGCTCATGCTCATGCTCTATGCTCCCTATTTATTGAGATTGTATAGTACATACGATGGTGGTTTTGGATTTGAAGAAGTTTGGAGGGTGGTTTATGATTTGAAAACCAAGTGCAGTGCAAGCCGTATGTACATATGTACTCACTGTTATTTCGCTCTCGCTCTCGAGTGGTGTGGCGTACACTTATCGTTTGAGGATGCCATGGTTTGAATCAGAACAAATTTAAACGGGGCCGTCGTCATGTCCGTACTGAAGCGAGGAGAGGAATGCTTCCGTGCGGTGCGGGAGGGGTAACGCGCGGTTGGGGGGCGACAGTACATACATGGGGTGATTTTCTTCCCTTTGGTATATGTGACAGTAGCGTTTTCGTTCGAATCAACGAAAACCAACCAACCAACCAACCGCGAGCTCACGTCATCGTCATCGTCATCGTCCCAAGGAACACGTATGATAATTACACATGTACATGCATATTATCATACGTGTGGCGTGACGATGAGGTCTTTGGCAGGGGTTCGGGTTCGGGTTCGGGTGCGGGTGCGGGGTTCTACATATGTCCACGATAGACATATGTATGTAGCCTATCGGTTCCGCACCCGCAGTTCATTAATCATTAATCATTGTTCTGGGGCCGGTGGTTCGTGCAAGAACCTCGGGTGTTTGAGTATATACGTGTGCTACATGCACAGGTATGAGTATGAGCATATGTAGATGATAGATGTGCGGGGTAATGGGTCGGGTAAGCGGATTTTTTTGTTTTTTTCCCCGCCCGCTGATGTGGGGAAGATGCCGAGAGATATCAAGGAAGACATATGTATGCGCATGGACATATGAAATGATCGGTTTTCAGGAACGAACGATCGTGGGGTTGTTGTGGGGTTGGAGGTTGTATGTATACAACTACACGTACTATGTGCAGTGGGGGATGGATGCAGTAAGCACAAGATGTCTGTCATGTTCTTCTACGTAGAACGTCCGTTCGAGCTATGTATGTCCGAATCATGATGGATGGATGGATGTTGGGAGTCGTCAGGGCAATGCGGGGAAATTTTTTTATCTATTGTAGAGATTTGCTTGTGTACTTTGAAATGACAAACGCAGATCAAAAACCTAAGACCAAGGGGGAGATCGATTTCGAAGGGCCGAGAACGCAGGAGTATCCCGGGTCCTGGCTTGGACGCTGATGGGATGATGGTCGACGAGAAGCCTGCGCTGCAATTCGTAGACTTGATGGAGAACGGGGATCCCGGGAGACAATGAGCTCGCGCGGAGGAGATCCGATGGCCATGGGAGGGAAGCAAGCAAGGGAGAGAAGCGAAAGCAGGATGGAGCGGGGGGAGCATACACTTCTCTCCGGAGGGCGGCCCGGAATTGGCCCATGCGTGGACAAACTTTGAAGTAAGAACTAGCTTTCGTAGTGGGAGAGACCTCTTTTTGGTGAGCTTCTTTTTTGCCTGCACCCGCCCTCGCCATTGGCTTCTCTTATCCCGGGCCGCTGTGTGGATAAAGGCGCTCTAAATTGAAATTCACAAGGGATGCGGAGATAAAGACGAGAATATGTCGAACGCGTTGATTTCGGGTCCGCATGAAGAAGAATCGTTTGAGCATGTGGCTCGTACAGAAACACATATGAACCTGTCGAAAACAAGGTGAGAATGGATTCAGTTTTGTCACCCGCCGAGAAGCCGATATCTATCTTATTCATAGATGGGAGACCTCGTTGCCACCGGATAGATGCAATAACGCGAGGATTTGCCAGGCGTTGACATTGCTGTGTTTGAATTTCGTTGCCTGGTGCGGATTCGATGCTTCTGATTCGTCTCCCTCTTCGCAGACGATTTGATTGGACTGTAGACAGGACGCGGGAGATGATTGAGATCCGAGTGTGGATGCTTGACTAGAAG
Source organism: Termitomyces sp. K1Aa (assembly GCA_018221735.1). Taxonomy (NCBI): domain Eukaryota; kingdom Fungi; phylum Basidiomycota; class Agaricomycetes; order Agaricales; family Lyophyllaceae; genus Termitomyces; species Termitomyces sp. K1Aa. The sequence continues at coordinate 3,789 of JABAJX010000219.1, forward strand.
GAGCAGAAGCTTGGACGAGAGCACGCGGTCTACAACGAGCGGAGAGAAAATAGTGCCAGATGAGGCAGAATTCTCCCAGTTGAGATGCCTTCGTTCGAACACCGCGGGAAAGTGACGCAGTCAAGGAAAAACTTGGATTGATTGAAATCACTCACTTGTGGGGCTTTGTTGACACCTACTCCATCGACCTCTTGGCCATAGCTGGCACCATGATTGACAGAAAGACTCGAGTAAAAGGTCTATTTCAGAATCTGGTTGGCCCGCTGTAGACGGAGTTACGAACTGCTCGCAGACTCTTGGTGAGTACTTGCGGGGTAGATATGTATGGAAATCACGGACCTTGCGTCGAGGCAATGTGGGGCAGGAAGCAGGGCCCGAGGACCGATTTCAAAAACAAGAATCGTTAACTTACACCAATGCACCACTACCAGCGATCCCCAGATTTGCACGTACACTTAGTGCGCTCATTGTGCGGGAAACTCTAAAGAATCGCGGGGTGGATGATTCCAAAGCAACACGAAAAGGAATCGATTAGCCATGATGGGCAACCCCTCATTGTAAAGTATGTACATCAAATCGACTTCGGCTGGGGTGAAGATCTTGATACTTAGTGATACAGTGAAGCAACAGAAGTCCGCATCATGATGAGACTTAACGTGACTTCTTGTTCTCCCTATCCGACTCATCCCTCGGCTCTACGCCTGTGAGAACCGCCTTTGGTGACCCGGCCATAATAGGAATGTCATCTAGATTCCATCCGACGTCGCGTAGGGATTTGAGAAAGCTTGGAAATTCTCGAATAAGTGTTTCAAACGTTGTATCAACGAGACTCAGAGCGTCATGAGATTTGTCCTCTGTTTTTCTTGCATTTAGGGCAAGATTCCTGCAAAGGTCGGCAGCGTGACACCACGCTTTGAGCTGATCAATTCCACGATAGCCTTCCTTGAGCATGATGTGGAGATGTATAGAATCCCCACGGACTTCGTGATCCTCACAGCCTGGGCGAAGGTACAGACACTGATGATCATACCAGAGCAAGTATCGCTCCTCGGTAAAGACCTCCAATAGGCGAGGAGGAAAACTTTCATGGAAGACGTCAGAAAAATATGAACCGATGGTACAACGACCGATAATACGACCGCGGTCGTCGCGAAAGACATTAGGTCTCTCTAGGATATTGTCTAGCCTTGAAACCTCAGCGGGAGATGGTGCCTTGCTTCCGCTTGATGATCGGTATAAGTTCCAAGCGTGGCCCGCACGTTGCCTGTTGAGAGCACGCAACTCAAGTCCGCAAACCGCGATGTAGTTAATGAGGAGGTGAAGGATCACAAGCAGGAACAATGCACTATAGGTGAGCCACGGACCATTTATGTGTGGTACCAAGAGCGTCCCAAGCTTGATGAGTTAATGAAAAAGCTTTCCACCTTCATGGGACGGAAAAACTTACCAGCATGCCAAGGAGAGCTAGGACAGTTTCTTTACTAGAGTCTTTGGCATTTAGATCACCAACATCACCAACTCCACTGACTGGGGTTGCAAAGTGTAAAGTAATAGCTGCTTTTGAGCCCCCAGCGACAATTCCGCATAGAGCTCTACAAGAGGCGCTCATGCACAGTGCGCCGATTCTGAGTCCTGGAACACGTAGTGGGAAGGACGGAGAACTAAACACGGGAGAGAAAGTATCCAAGATAACTGCAGCATCATTGAGAACATCGGCGAGGAATCGATAACTTTTGGTTTCTGGAACCAGTGAAGATCCAAGAGCGTAAGCACCAAATATCGCTAGACAAACGGCGTCAGGTGGCTTTTCCAGGTCAAAGAAAGATAACTGACTTGTAAATCGACCAAAGACATCTTGCACAACAGTGAGAAGTAACGCATGCGTTGCCGTGGCCGAGGGATCCCCTACACCGAAGCCTAGACATGTTTTTAGCTTGAACATGGAGCACAAGTGACCATATAAGGAACTCGCCCTCGAGGACAGCTCTGGAGGAAAGAAGGGATGCTAGTGAGTTGCAAAACGCCTGTAATGCATTGAGAACCTGGTAACTATGCTTGGTTCACAATTGCGGCACTAGGTGTTATTATCAACATACCGGAGGTAATCTAAGCCCATGTTATCAGTATCGGAGGGCAAGATTACAATACAACACAAGAGGCGCTTTACCAGATGTCACACTGTTGGGGTATCCTGATGGAAGGAATGCCTTTGCGAGGAAATCTGCGATGCGCTGATGACTTGCATTGTTGGTCGAGTCGGATTGAACAATGATCTTTAAATAGGCAGAGTAAGTCAGCTGCCACGAGTGTTGAACGTTGATCTGGTGAAAGACATTCAACGCACTTTATTTTTAGCAGCCAGTGTTCTCCTGTTGCGACCTGCTTCATCTCTCTCTACTATCGTAAACTCCAGGGCCATTTTAGCAATTGGGAGTGAATTTTCAAGTCAAATCCAGTAAAGCCAGTCACGGTCAAGCCCAGTGTCAGACACGGTTCACAGGAAGGGGTAACTAGAAAACCGCAGCACTACTTATGTGCACAAAGACCTTGAAAAGCGAACAGACCCGAATAACAGATTCGGCACGTGACCTAAATAAGACTGGATCCTTTGAACAAACGTAAAAAACAACGACAAACAAACGCGACAACGTTAAGCATGACATTGACAAGAAATTCAGAGAAATTCTCAGAAATCGTCAGGCCTCAAACGATCCTTTTCTCAATCTGCCCCGATGCTGCTCTATCCTAGCGAGCATTACTGCTCTTAGCACGCTCAGACTTCTTTGTTTTCGCAAAAGCTTCCGTAGCCTGATCTGTCCGTTCATTTAATTCAAACAGAACCAAAACAGAACAACACTGGGCCTTGGAGCTGCATCTAGTGGGATTGTCTGTTCTAGATATGGAAAATAGCTATGAAATCAAATGTCGCTCATGGTGTGCGGTGACAAGGATTCTAACGCCCGTTCCCAAGATATAAAATAGAATCTACTGCGGGCTGTGCACTTGCTCTCAACCAACATACAATGTCCCCCAAACGCCGATTTCTTGTGTCTTATGAAGGAGAGGGGCGCAAACGGGTCAAGTTGGCGGTGAGTGGCGTTCTCTTCGAAAATTACCTTGTCTTTCAATAGAGATGTTAGGTCGCTGTTGATGAAAAGGCGACGATCGATACACTAGCTCGTGAAATTGCAGAAAGTGTTGGAGAAGAAGCAGTAAACCTTGAGATTGCGGATGGCTTTGAACTACGTCGCCGAGAGTATGAGTTCGCCCTTATCCTTGTATACATCTCGCTATAAACTTCATTCAGTGATGTCGATATCATACACGACTCCGACGTTGTAGTAGCCAAGCCGGTACTCACGGAACCTAAGGAACATGCTGCGGATCCCCCGCTGCAAATCAATGATCAGGTAAAAATGGACGTAGACCATCGATATCAGATACGCCTTGTAACTGCGGAAATGGCCAACGCTGACGCAAAGACAAGACCTGATGATTCGACAGAACCGTCAAACGGTGTCTTTGCTTTTAATGGAGAATTTGTCGGTGGAAACACGACTATAGTATGTATCGATGCTTTCTTGTAAAGAATGCCCCTGACATAGCTTGGCAGTCCGCCTTGCGACACGAGGCCGCAGCAATCCTTGGTTGGGTATCGAATGGCGATCATTTTGTGGACAGTCCTTGCTGTCACAGGGAGGGCACCACATGCAGCTGTGCTGTTGCCCACGACGTTGATTTACACGGACTCTCTTCATTCTTACACTGCCGCTTCAGCATAGATGGGTCCAATTGCAATAACAAAGATTGCTCCTACTCTCATGCCCCTCTTTCCTCTGGTAAGTAGATTGACTATGAAATCGTAATGTATCCCCAATCATATTCGTTGTAAAGACACTGGCAGGAAATTCGAGCGTTTTGCGCCACATTGTTCACTATGTGACGATGCTCTGGGTGCGTTTCTGCATCGATTGAAGATTATCTCTTCTTTGCTAATCAAAATTCAGCATTCCCTTGCCCATCTTGTTTGAAAAAAGCAGTGGCAGATGGTATACGACCAGGTGATGTCATTCACTGCGCCATTGTTGAGGTATGTTGTTCTTGGCTCGGATGCATTTTCTACTGACTGTCCGCGCAAGAATGCTGGGTGTGGCCACTTGCACCATGCCCATTGCATTGGGTCCAAAGTGGGACCGTGGGCTACCTGTCCTTCAGGCTGTCCAAGCTCAACGATTCAACGCGAAGCAGTTCCCTTTGACCGAGATGTATCGGGCATCACCTTAATTTGGGATGGTGACAAGATTGACTACGTAGAGATACCGTCGGCTCTCAGACCTAAGACTATTGGTTCGATGATATATCTCAGTACAGCTACTGTCATCGAGTTAGTCGGGGCTTTTCTTCGCTCAAGATCTGTGGACTTGAGTAGGCTCTCTTTAAGGATACACGCGAGAGATCCACAAACAGAGTAAGCGGAACAGTTGTCTTGTGTGGATGCACCTTTCATGCTAAAGTCGTTCAAAGAACTGTCAGATTTACTTGGAGCACCCTTGTCAGTGTCTGTTCCGAGGAAGCCCACCCTAACGAGGGCCATCGTCGCTTCATGTTCCCGGGGTTTACATCTCAATCCTCACACTCGAGGCTGTCCAAAGGTAAATTCAAAGCGAAGCCTTTTGAGATTGACTTCCACACCTCGTCTTATCCCATCATGGTCTGTGGTTGTGCGAGATTCGACGATGTTTTCTTCTGTACAAGGAACTCGCACGAGGGTGCCGTTCTTACCTTGTATGTCGTCAAGCGTACTTGCGGCACCACTGAAGCGCCAGTTCCAAAACATGACCAGGTTCCAATCTCAAAGCAGTCAGCGTTCCTGATGGACGCAGCCTGGCAACCATCCACCTTACAGACATGCCGTGGAATGGCCGCTTTTCTCTCCTCTCTCCTGGTTCTCAGCCAAATGGTGAGCAAGAAGGGCGTAGAATCGGAGAACAAGATACTTGCGACCTTTTATTCATGGACTCGCTTTCCGCCTGCTGTGCGCACACGTAAGTAGTTTCTATCCATTGCTGATGGGTGTATATCTTATGAATCACATTGTAGTCGGGTTACTTCTGTTGAATGTTGTGCCACAACCTCAGGAGAAAGCCGCACTTTCAGAGGCCCTCTTTCACGCTTTGAATGACTTCATTGGTTCTGCTCCCCTAGTGTTTACCCTTAATTCAACTCGTCGGTTCGAAACTGTAGCTTTTCGATTCTTTCCCGTGATTATCGTCACTTATGTTTCAACTTTTAGATACGTATCCTTCTGGGCCATCTTCTGAACGTCACAGACTCCGTCAATCTTCCGGTCGCCAAACCCTTTCAGCTGTTATCGCTTGTATGTGCCTTGACTCATAAACGGCTAGTCGATCCCGTTGCGCTTGAACCATATGGTATCGTAGAGCGCAGTTCTGGGAGACTCTATTCTGCTGGCGGGCCACTGTACCGACCGAGCTACGGGGCTGCTGGGCAGCAAACAATCACCGAGTTGGGTGATTCAGATGGACGACTCCAAGAACTGCTTGCACAAGTCAGGGAGTTCACTGGGTCCGAAATTCCCACCTTGCATCTACACGACATTGGTACAATTGGTCGTCTGGCAAAACTTGAAAGCGCTGGGCAAGATTTCTCAAATGCCATTAAACAAGCAAATGAAACCGATCTGATTTCTCGCGGTCCGCTGGAGCTCAAATCGACTTCTGTTGTACCACCACAAATAGTTCTTGATTCTGAGGTATGGATCCTGTGTAGTAGCTTTGTCCATTGTTCACTCGTTCTCAAAACCCGTAGGGTTTCCTTGCCGTATTCACTGGTCGAGGATGTGGCAGTACACGTGATGTTAACTTCTATCAACCCGTGTACGCTCGTTCTTTTGTGTATCATCTCTTATCGCTCATCAAGTGATTTAGTGCGGATGGTGATGTGGAAGTAGATGTCAACGATGTCGAATATTCACTTCAGAGAATCATCCCAGTGAGAAAGGTGGAAGATAGTTGGGAAGTTGATTGCTTTGGTGGCGTTCCAGCAAAAGCGCGGGCGCCTGAGGAAGTATGGAAGTTTGTTTGTCGATAGCTGCCACTGATGAATCAATCCTCTAGGCTATCATGTTTTGCCTTGACCTGAGCAGTTCGATGGACAATAACTCGGCGGTAGAAGCTGGTGTAAAAGAGCGCTTTGATCACAACAATGAGGGTACAATAGCAGTAGATGACAAAGTCAAAGGCTTCACAGAAGATGTTATTCTTCAGAAGGGTAAGTATAGTGTTACATCTACAGCAGATCTCAAATCTATCCCATGCAGCCAAAGAGTGGATTACCGGACAGCACGAGAGTTGCCATGAGGCTTGGAAGGACTTGATTCAGGTATTTGCCTATCACGTTATCTGAACTCAATCGAAATATTGATGATTTCAATAATCCAATACTTAGAGAGATCTGACGGAAACAAATTTGATCCGTCATTTAGGCCTCATTGCACAAAGACATATCCTGGTGACACATGCTCAAAAGGGTGCAGAACCGATCAAAGTATGTTAAAAATTCAATGCCATGCTCTAGAGCTGTTAAGGAGTGTTTTTCTTTTCCAGCTCGCTTGTTTTGCTTCCGCTAGCAGGTCACAGAAAGCAAATTTAGTCCAATTCATTGATATTTTTTTGCAAAGTTATCAACCTGATCAAAGCTTGGGCAAAGTGCCATTCCATGTCCCCCGAGAGTTTATCGACCCAAAGTACGTATCTATACTCACTCTTTCTACAACCAAGACTCAAGGCGTCCGGAACTCTAGGACCGGAAACTTGATAACTGCTGGGTCTTTGAAGGGTCACAAACGATTGTCAAGGAATCATTGGGTAAGAATATCTTGATGTACCAATCAGTTCAGATCTTGATTATCTTTCAGGTGTCAGGGAAAGACATTCTAGATAGCTTGGACCTGGATCCACCAATCAAAAAAGTGAAAATCAAATTACAACATGATCGTTCGTTCTCGTGGAAGCTCCCGCTTATGACGTCGACTCGAACACTTTACTCCTTGGTGAATCGTGTCACAGAGGCCAAATTTTCTTTCTTCTCTCTTCGTATAACAAGTTCTGGAGAAGATATCCTTGATTCTGAGACTCTCCTGCTCAACAATACTGGCTTGTCGGAGGGAGGAGTCTTGGAGATCTACAATTCGGGACCTCATTCTCGAAAACCCTTTTTGGAGTTCAAAGTTCGTATAAACGATTTTGATGAACCCCAGATCATCGTTCTGCCTGCCGATGCTTCGGCCCTTGCTTTGATCAGCCGTGTAAGAGGTCCTTACAACTCTTTGTTGTCTGATATCCGACTATGGTGAGCTCTTCATCCATATGACACAGATTCTTAATTTAAGTTCATTCAAGGCACGGTTCCGTCGACATTGGAGATGGCCGTATACGTGGAACATTGGTGGGCCTGGATTCGAATATCAGTACCTTGGCTCCGTTGGAATTAGATTGCCATCGTTGGGTCTGGATACCTGCTGGTCCTCACAGAGACCAATTTGAAAGCCGAAATATGAAACGTCTGCACTTGATGAAAGAGTTGTTCAATATCTTCTTGAATCGCGTAGTAAGTGCTAGGCCACGGGTATGTCGAGAACACGTTTCTGATCAATTTAATAGAGCTCATTTGACACATCTGTCTCTCTGGTTCTCGGTCTGGTTACGTGTAAGTGCTTTGAACTCATGGTGGTCTAGCTCTCAATTAATCTTTCTTGAAGTTGCCGATAAAGCGTACATCAAACAAGACCTTACACCTATCTTTGAGAGTTTCCGCTTACAACTGGACAAAGTCGAAGCCCTAGGAGACACTGCAATGTATGAGGCTCTGGATCTCGCCCGCACTTCCCTGGTCAACTTTCGACGTGATCTTCCTAACCTTCGTCGGAGAATTGTCATTGTTTCCGACGGAGAAAATACTTCCGCAGGAGTTAGTCCTTTCGAAGTCGGTCGCTCATTGCAAAGAGATCGCATCATTGTAGACTCTGTTCAAGTTGGAGAACAACTTTCGAGAAGTCTATGGTTATTTTCAGCTGCCACAGGTGTGTGACCCATTAGCCCATACACGTAACACGATTCGGAATGAATGAACAATCTGTTAAAGGTGGTTATCGTTTCTTTCCCAGAACCTCACTAGCCGATGCGTTGAGCATATTTGTGAGTTCACTCTCTAGGATCATCATTTTTCTTCTAGCCTGAGTTCCAGGATCTTGAAACCATGATGAATTCTGCCGAACGACCTAAACGGGATAGATTTGCACGTGCATTTGAGTACGGAAGCCGAGAACTCTGGACAGCATCTTCTCTAACTCTCTACCCCATCGACGTCGTTACAATTGATCAATTCCCCAAGCGTATACAACACCCTAAACTTACAGAGGGGGTCAAGGATGTGAGGCGGGCCACACGCTATGCCGATGCTTTGAACAATAATCGTACAAAGAGAATCATGAGGGAGGTAAGTCAAAGACAAGCCATCTTTCCAGTTTCATTTTCTTCACAATCCTGTATGGTGACTAGCTCAGGGAAATTATTGCGGACCCGCATCCGCAAATAGATGTATACGTCAATGACGAAGATATTTCATTTCTCAAAGTCGTGATAGAGGTTTGCACTGGATATCTTGGTTGTTCTGTACTCAGTTGTATTTGCGTTTCAGGCACCGACTGATATTGAAAAGTGCCCGTACAAAGGAGGTTGCTTCCTTCTTACATGCGATCTTCCTGCAGAGTACCCTCGTAGTCCTCCAGAGATACGTTTTGTGACCTTGATCCTACACCCTAATGTACGTCAATTCGATGCACTCTGGATGTTTGACAAATCTGCATTCGCCAACTCTTAGGTCTCAAAGCAAGGGAAAGTTTGCGTCGCGGAACTCAGCAGGTTATGGTCTTCTGATATCACACTGAAGGAGATCTTCAGCCTTGTTTATGGGCTGTTGTTGGAACCTGATTTGGATAATCCGTTGGAGATCCAAGCGTCGCTCAAATACTGTGAGTTTATCAATAGTGTCATGAGAAACACTGGGCTGAAGGAGGATCAAATAAGACGATGATGACGGGACATTTGCATTGGCTGCTGCCAAAGCTGTTGCTTCCCATGCAACAAAGACTCGAAGCGAGTGGCGCGATGAGCTGGA
>JABAJX010000220.1:0-12973 GCA_018221735.1 Termitomyces sp. K1Aa
CCCGTCCAGCTTAAAAAGGTATATAGAAAGAACTCCGATTGTGGATGATATACATCTATCATCTCCAATCATCATTACTTAACCCCGGCCCTTCACATCCTAGCGCTGGATACATTCCTCACAAATCAATCCGATATTATGTTCTTGGCTATGCACCAGAGTCTTGGTATGTCAAGACCCACCCCCCTTCCATTCCATTCCATTTCCAATCCACCCAACTGGCATGTAAGTACCCGGTTCCTCATCCCATTCTCTCGTTCGCGTCAATCCACAAGACCGAACCTGAACCTGAGGCCCTGGTGCTATGTATCAATACTTTCGTATACGCTCGCTGATCATCCCTCTGCTGTAACTTTTAATCTTTGATATGTATGCACTCTCACGGCCCTATGGTTCCTCTTGCTCTTTTCACTGTCAGTAAGTATCAGCAAAGTATCGTTGACATGATGGCATGGTACATCCACTCTATCACTGGTACGTGTGGACACGTCAATCCAGTTTCTCGACGTTCAACAATCATCGGCACCGGCGAGGTCGATATCCCTTCCCTTTCCCGAGTCAAATTTGATTCCCTCGCGGCGCCTGTTGCCTTGAGCTTTGCCATTTCCTACGTCAGACATCATTCATGACCTTGCCGCAGCATCCGGCATCAAGTATTTTAAGCACTAGTATGCAAATATTCTTTACGTGGCGCGAACAACGAGCGAATACTATTTGCATGTTCGTGCGAGCCTTATACAAGGCGTCGGGCTCGATGGGAGCGATCATGAACTCTGCGGGGACCTTGCTCAAAATACTAACCTTTAGCCTACCTTCTACATACAAATGTGGCTGGATTGGCGCACTGGAGTCATCATAATCACGCCATTATGGCGACGACGATGAAACTGTATTCCGTCGGACTTCCCGGATTATATTTCACCAAAGTCTCACTAATCTGATTGATGTCTAGCCATGCCAGTGAGAGGGTGCGCAGGAGCGTGAGAGGTTAGAGACATAAGGCGAGCGCAGTCTGTTATAAATAATCGGAATTATGGCACTGTACAGCCTCGTTTTATCACGTTCACACGGCCCTGTGCCACGCTCAGGTTATTCGGCATGTTAATATCCATGTATAGACACTGATTGATGTAACAGTCCCGGATATTGGAACTGGGTGCTTGGAGAGTCGCAAAGGTTTTCTGAATGTGAAGAAAGGTGGAAAACTCATCGAATTGAATGACTTGCCATAGGCAATTTAAGTTGCCATCCATCCCCCTTAGCTCAGTGGTAGAGCGCGTCACTAGTACAATATACGAAATGACGAGGTCAGTCGTTCAAGTCGGCTAGGGGGAATGGTAAGAATGGAATGTTTTTGCTATCCTGTCTATAGGATACCATTTTGCTTCTCGCCGTTTAACACCTATGTCGAGGTTGCCACTAAATACAAGAATTCGAGTATGCTGATATTTATGTCCTTAGCCACTCTGTCAGTTTTATATTATCGTCAATAACATTTCTCATTTGCTCCTGCGCAGTGAGCAGCGAGAATTCGCTTAGAAAGCAATCGCCTCTGTGGTTCTTGCCGTGTTGGACGTTTAGAATTCATGTCAAGTTGCCAATGAACGTCAAGTATATATAACAATAGTCAAAGGTATTGATCGAGCCTCTAGCAACCATCGTCCCACCTCTTCCTTGTATCTCGCAGATTTTGGCTTCAATACTAAGATTAGTTTGTAAAGCAGCAGTGTCATAGCTTGTCCCAAGTTCGTAGTGTGAAGTATTACCTGGTTCTTGGCATTTTAGCAAACATCAAGACTCTGAACATATGGCGTACCGTGTACTAGTCGCAATAAGTCTTTAGCACGACGTCAACGGACTCCAAAGATATTCTAGATCGGGCGTTGACTCGGACACGCTTTGAGAGGCAGAGCAAGAACATCTGTCAAAAATGACAAATGTTTTTCCATACGCTAGGAACGTGCGTGTACATTGACATGCGGACACGTCCTTTTGCAGCGACCGATCATCGAACTGACGAAACACACTCAGAACACTAGAAACGTAGAATATGCTGAGAATAAATGACATCTCAACATCTGTAACTGGATCCCTCCTATGCGACTGCTTTGCTAGTGCTTGCAATGGGCTGGTTTCCGTTATGCCTATAAGACCGCTCATACCGAGGGTGGTCTGGATTTGATCCCTCCGCTATAGTTACGTGGCGCTCCGGGCGCTTCCCCTTGTCAGGCGGAGGTGAAGTTCTTTTGGTCCTGGCTGGTTTTGGTGTGTCCTATATAGCAAGTTGGGAATTAGATTTGAATGCTCAGATAGCTTATAAAAGGAGAACAAACATGTAATCCATATTCTCGTCGTTTTTCAACGAATAAAGGCTCGATCTCGTTGAGCAAGGTGGAACGAAAAGGAAGAACGAAGCAGAGTGCTCGTTGCTTCACAGGGCTTCCATCGAGAATTACAAAAGTAGGATCTGTGTATCTCGGTTCGTGCTTGGGACGGGTGTGGTCGAAGAGCTCTTGCAGAGCTCGAAGGATTAGGTCGACAAAGAAGAATTCGTAATCTTTGAAAAGATATTGCTCAGACATGCTGGAAACTATGGGCGCTAGGAGAATAAGGTCGAGGAGGACGGGTAGTCGATCTGTGTCAAAGCAAGTTTGCTCAACCAACAAGGCATTATTTTTGGGCCAAGAATCAAGTCTTTTCACAATAGTTGTTAGACTGTGGGTGTTTAAAGGTACCATTCGCAAATACAGATAGACATGGTGCCCTGGAGAATGCATAGCGGATATTGCAGCGACGAGATATTGGTAGAACTTGCTGGTGGCATGCTCTTTATAGGCACGAAGCTCTACAACTTTTTCTTTCGAGATGCGAGTTTTATGGGAACCGTATTCCCCACTTGTGCTCGAGACGTAGACCTCGAGTACCTCCTTTTCCCAGTCTTCACAACTTCGCGACTGTGGGCGGAACTCGACAAACGTATGAGATGGATTTGGCTGAGATATCAATCTCATCCCTGAAGAAAGTGTATCACCGATATGGGCAGTTATACTACGAATCGTCCTTGGGACGAGTCCGGAGCGCATGTTGTACGTTTGTTTTCCAGTAGGACGGAAATCGTAGGTTGGGGTGACGGGTGCCACTCCTAGGAGGCAAGCGCCTGTCATTCGAAGGGTATTTCTATAAGCATTTTAGTTCAGGTGCCTGAATCAACCAATGACAACAAGCCATATTTGTAGCTTTGATATATTTAATAGGGCTGTGCTATGGCCTCGAGGCCGAGCGTATAGAACTAGATTCCAGTAAGCCTTTAACTTCATGTATCATGGCGTAATATTCGTACATAACCGGAAAAAGTGTTAAAAGCCCAGCCTCAGCAGTATGCGGTCACATTCCCAGACCCAAGGTAAAGCTCAATTGTCGTTATGTTATTGTGGACCGTGGTTGTTGACTTCGTAGCCGACAGTCTTCTTGTATGAGCTCTTGCCACCGCTAGAGCGGCCCTTCAAGTTGCTAGTGAGAAAACAAGATCTAGACATTTACATTATTGATGGAAGCAAGGCAAAGAAGGAACCTCATGTGCTATCGATGGGCGAACCCGACCGTCGGGCCTAAATGGTGAGTTTGCCAAGTTGTATATACCTGAGATTAGAGTCCAAGCCAGCAGTGGAAAACATTCAATTGAAAACCTCATTAGCACTACCCTGAGGTTGGAATTGAAAGCCCCCTGTTTTCTTGGGAAAAGAATAAGCTCGCATCGATAAGCTTGAGCCTCTATATCGGCACAAGTCTCGAAGTTGAACGTTGAATCGCGATTCCAATCTCCATAAGGATAAAAGCTGTGGAAGACCTCAAACGCGGAGCTCCTAAGTATTGAAAATCAAGTGTGAGAGATTCTGACGCCATACTTACGCGTAGTACACCAACTTGGAGGAGTGATTTTTGTTGATGTGGGGTTGAGGTCCGAGCGCGGGACACAGAAAACCGCATATGACAATGACATTGTTATCCCTAATTTATTTGGGCCGTGATATTGATACATATGTATGTATAATATTGGAAGTCCGAAGGACCAGATAGTGGTTCGAGCTGGGAGCCAGCCGATAGTTTGAATCCTGATCCACAAGAAATCAAGCGCCTGTCAATCAGATGCGTCTATGTAGCTCGCACTCGGCGCTTACTCTGACTCATATTAATTAAGTATACAGCACTTGTGCCTGGCTCACTCTGGTGTACAATGGCTTTGGAGATCACCGTCAAGAGACCAGTTTTCTATTGCGAAGCATAGACGTTATGGAACTGCCTGACACAGTGATCGCGGAAGTTCATGTGCTAACAATCATGCTCATTATCATACACTTACTCCTTTCTTTAACATGAGACGCACATGAGACGTATACGATATATCCATGTAACAGGCAAGCAATTTTCCCTGAGCCATGTGGCGTAGATGTATTTTTGCCATAGAAAAGTACTATATAAAGCCACGGGGTCAGGAAATTAATGTAAGAATGGAAAATATTACTTATGAGATAGAATTATACATCTGATTAGGTAGCAGAAACAATTTCTCATCATATGAATCACAAAAGATCTTTAATTGAACTGTATTGGTGTGAAGATATCAACAGGTAAAGACATCATGACTAGTACATTCCCATATCAAGTTTACGAATGTGTATTTTGGCATTCTTAGTCCTGCATGATGGACATTCCCCTTTCTGCTCAATAGCTTTGAATATGCATCTGTGGAACAAGGATGAGCATTCCGAATTTGCTGGGATAAAGTAGAGGACATTACTCACGGTACACAGAAAAGATGTCCACAGCGAGTCGACGCAATGGTCTTTGAGTGACTGAGGCAGACAGGGCAGCAGTATGAGCGTGATTCGCTCGGTACCCCGCGTGCTTGGCGAGCCCTGAATCTCTGTAAGAGGACATTTTAGTTGAAAGGGAGGAGTTAAGAAAAGGGGTTTACTAACCAGCATCGCCTCTGTTCGCTGGACATTTGAAAGTTTCTCTTCTTCCTCAGGTTTAACAAGGACTTCCTGCTCTACCTGCTTAGTACGTTCCTCCCTCTCGAGCTTCTCGGCGAGTTCATCCTCCCAACCATTGGGACGATCATCAGCCTCGTACTCGTCATCAGAATCGTCTGAGTGACGAATGGAGTATTTGAGGTGTACATCTAGTGCAGCATCCGATTTAAAATGTTTGTTGCAGGGATAGCAGTAGATATGATTGGAGGATTTGGCGTAATGCTATAGGCACAATATGATTAGGGGTGGGATCAGAGATGTGTGTGGCGCAGAGGCTTACCTGGTTGCGCGCATTACCATTTAGGAAACCACGGTCGCAGGGCTTGCAACGCGGGTGCACATCGGACGTTTGAACGTGAACAAGAAGCTGGGTGAGGGAGTCGAAGTACTCGTCACAAAGGGTGCAGTATTTCCTCTCGTCCCGCTTGTCGTCAGGGTTGATAATATCAGTATGCTGGGTTGAGTATGATGAAGACATGATTGTGTCAAGTCGGGGTTGGCAGTTAGGAGTTCAAGTTAGATGATGGTGGTTGGTGTGATTGCAAGTTGGGGACTTGTAGGCGAAATCACTCGCCTTTTATGTCTTTTTCGCCACCTCCTATTGCGAATCCACTCTTCCCCGAGCATCGCTTTTCTCCAACGCCACTGCGTCACTTTTCGCCACACACAGTTAAAGTGAGTCGTTCGGCTGTGTTTCAAGACGTGACTGTTTCGATTTCGACACAGCTATTTTGGGAGCGAGGGGGATACGATTCGAGCCACCCAGAAGCAATAGCCAAAACGACAAGATGTATGGTCCGGGACTTCTGAAGCTTAGTCGAGGTTGAGACGAGGTCAAGGTGTATGATGAACGGCAAGAGGAAAAGTTACAAACCATACATATTCTGTAAGGCCAAACCAGAAATCCGAAAACCGCTTCTGCTACTACTAGTACTTGTGCGAAATCTTGCCTTCTCTCTTAATCTGAGAAGGATCTCGATGAATACCACGGAGCATGTGTAGGACATTAAATCTTGTTCAGAAGTGCATCTTCATGACCTGCTCCAACAGCAGCCTACGGTTCCTCCATCAAGGGATGGCTGGTCTAAATACTACCGTACACTAAGTTTAGATAAATCCAATATTCCGGCCCCAGGCCCGCTAAGGAACGCTTGAGTCGAACATACTCACCACCTTTTTCTTGATCCTACTAACTGAAGAAGGATCTGCATAACGAGAACAATCGAACAGTTGTCACCAACCGTAACCTCCGCTGGAAGCTCGCCCAGTGGAAACACTTTCGATGTCGCGTTTGACTGGTCTACAGGGGCGCCCATAATTTCCGAGCGTTGGACGGGTGGTTTGGTTGCTATACGGGCTCGCGATTCGGGGGGCTATAATTGACCATGCACGTCTACCGGGGACTCCAAAAAGGAACAGCACTTATTCAACACTACCAGAGACGTAGATCAAACTATCATTGAATTATAAAGATGAGTGCGGTCCCAAAGATGGTGCATGGGTCTAGAGAGAAGCACACATCGCAGAAGCGATGGTTACGTTAGAGGAGTTTTGAAATATAGATGCACAAGGTTACAAGCAGTCGAGACGATTAAACAGACGGCAGAAAACGCAGGATCATGCGGCATGCCAGCCCAGGCCAGGAAGTGTTTCATTTCGATTTTCAAATGCGCGAAGTCGGCCTTCTCGTCATTGATTTATCAAGTGAGACGCATGTGCCCGAGGCTGTTGTATTAGATGTTGGATAAACAAGCAGGTTGAAGAGTGAAAAGTATTTTTTGAGCAGTCGAGAACTTGGAATTCCAAGAACTTGGGACAAATATACGCAAACACCTCTGCGCTAGCACTTGCGTAGCATTCATTTTGAAACGCACATTGGTTGGCTAGCCTAATGGCGGACGAATACCCCAATCCGTTCCGTAAGTCTGGGTAGACCGCTCTTAGATATAAGGCTAACGATGCAGGATAGGCTCGGAACAGATGAGCTTGGTACAGCTCTTTGTACCAACCGAAGTAGCCCATGACACAGTTGCAGAACTTGGTGAACTTGGCAATGTTCAATTCAAAGATGTGAGTTATTCTATGTTCATTTTTCGACGAAGTACAGGGTCTGACGAGGCATATACACCAGCTAAACCCCAGTGTCAATCCCTTCCAGCGTTCCTTCGTCGGTGAAATTCGGCGCATCGACGAAATGGCTCGTCGCGTCCGTTTCTTTGCGAGTCAAATAGACAAAGAGAAGGACGTTGTTCCCATCCGTCCTCTGTATGACTCGGCTCCACTTATCACTGTGGGCCCTCGTGCGGCGCAAACTATTGACGAGCTTGATGTGACATTGGCGGAGCACGAGTCAAGGTTAATCAAGATGAACGATAGTTATCAGACGCTCAGTGAGAGGGCGAAGGAGCTTATTGAGGCACGGCATGTCTTACGAGAGACCGCTGTATTTTTCGAGAGGGTCCGTAGTTCTTTGCCACCTTTCCTGGATGGTGTGCCTAACCACCATTTCATAGGCCGAAGGACAACAAACCAACATCAGGTCATCCTTCGACGAAAGCTCAGCTCCTCTCCTTCAGCATGACGAGCGCGAAGCGCAGTACTCTGGTAATATCCAGTTCGACCTTGAGTAAGTCCTCTTTATGACCTGTACCATTCCACCTTGACACAATTCCGGGAAGATTCGTGGCTGGGACCATTGAGCGCTCGCGTATCTCTACCTTCGAGCGGGTCCTCTGGCGTGTCCTTCGTGGTAACCTATACATGAACCACACTGACATTGAAGAACCCTTCGTCGATCCCGCCACTGGCGAAGAAACCCGCAAGAATGTCTTCATCATCTTCGCCCACGGTGATGCCCTCCTCGCCAAGATCAGAAGGGTTGCCGAATCCATGGGCGCAACTCTCTACCCCATCGATCCAAATGCGGACAAGCGCTCGGATTCGCTCCGTGAGGTTATGGTCCGCCTGGAAGATATCCAGAACGTCCTCTACAATACTGGCCTGAACCGTCGCTCGGAACTGGTCAAGTTGGGAGAGAACCTTCGCATTTGGCAGGATGTCGTCAGGAAGGAGAAGATGATTTATGAGACTCTTAATTTGTTCAACTATGATGTTAGGAGGAAGACGCTTATTGCTGAGGGATGGGTGCCTACTCGGGACATCACTAATATTCAGATCGCTCTTAGACATGCTACGGTGCGTTGGTTGCTTGCAGAGTTCGAAAGCCTTGGTTGATCTACTTGATTACAGGAAGAATCTGGGACGAACGTGCCCCCCATCTTGCACGAGTTACGCACTCACAAGACTCCGCCGACCTACATCCGGACCAACAAATTCACGATTGGCTTCCAGACGATTATGGACAGCTACGGTACTGCCAAATATCAGGAGACTAACCCTGGTCTTTTCGCGATTACCACTTTCCCCTTCCTTTTTGTGGTCATGTTCGGTGATATTGGACATGGTTTCATCATCTTCTGTGCTGCGTTATACATGATTTTGGCCGAGAAGAGGCTGGCACGCCAGGACCTCGGAGAGGCGAGCTCTTTTCTTCCACAATTGTTACTTGCCCAAGACTGACGGCCTACAGATTAACGGACAATTCTTCTTGTAAGTTACCTCTGCGATTGCAGCTGACCTTTCTGATCGTGCATTCATACCACAGTGGCCGATACATTATCCTCCTCATGGGCATGTTTTCCATGTACACCGGTCTCATGTATAACGACATTTTCTCGCGATCGCTTCACATCTGGCACTCTGGCTGGTCATTCAACGATTCCAATTCCACTGTCACTGGTGTAAATACTGGGCATGTATACCCCTTCGGTTTGGATCCTGGCTGGCATGGCGCAGACAACGTTCTTGTTTTCACTAACTCTTACAAGATGAAGATGTCGATTGTGCTCGGTGTTACCCATGTACGTATGGGGATTACCCCACTGTTATGAGAATAACCTCATTTCCCCGGGTTGGTTACTGACGATGGTTATCAATTACTCCACAGATGACGTTCGCGCTGTGCCTTCAGCTCCCTAATCACATCAGATTCAAACGCCCGGTGGACATATATGCGAATTTCATACCCCAGATGATCTTCCTCCAGTCGATCTTTGGGTACCTCGCCATTTGCATCCTGTACAAATGGAGTATCGATTGGACAAAGACGACGGCAGAACCTCCTTCGTTGTTGAACATGCTCATCGCGATGTTCCTGTCCCCTATGAGTATAAAGCCAGAGTTGAGGCTGTATCCCGGGCAGAGTGTTGTACAGCCTATTCTACTCTTGCTCGCGGCAGTGTGTGTACCGTGGCTTCTGATCACAAAGCCCTACATCGCTTGGAAAGAAATGAACAGGATTCACCATCAGGGATACAGCGGTCTGGGAGACGGTACTCGGGACGAGCCTGATGATGTTATTGAGGCCGAAGAGGAAGGGAATTCGACAGCGATAGCCGAGGATGACAGCGTCGAACACGTAAGTGGGAGTGTTGCCTTATTTAAACCGGAGCTAAGTTCTCTGGGGTGTGTTTGTTTTTACAGGAACAACATGACTTTGGGGAAGTCGTAATCCATCAAGTTATTCATACCATCGAGTTTTGTCTGGGCTGTATTTCGCACACGGCGTCGTACCTCCGTTTATGGGCTCTGTCGCTCGCACATGCGCAGTTGTCTGAGGTGCTATGGACTATGACGCTGGAGCCAGTGTTGGGACCCACCTCCCTGTTCGGTTGGGTTGCCCTGATCGTGATGGGCCTGTTCTGGTTCTCTGCGACAGTATTCATCCTGTGCATCATGGAAGTGAGTGATGAAACTTTTGATCAACTGACTCGTCCGACATGGACTGGATATTGAATGGGCGTTCGTTTCGTTTGGCAGGGTCTGTCGGCGTTTTTGCATGCGCTTCGATTACACTGGGTTGAGGCGAATAGCAAGCATTTTGAAGGCGGTGGACATGTGAGCTTTTTTTTTGCACGTTTTTGGCTTGGCTGACGGATTTGTTGATCGTCCGATTCTTCCGTAGGTTTTCGTGCCGCTCACGTTTGCTGATGACTCGGTTAAAGAGTAGATTATGTGCTGTTGTAGATTGGGGTTGCAATAATAATACATAGTATTTCTGAACTTGTTGACCATAGGATGATAAGATGTGTGGATGGATGTACGGGTGATAATCGGCGATGGAGCGTTATCGCCGAGCTCGCAGATGATAACAACAAGTTTGGGCTCCCGTACATGTCATATGTATACCAAGTATTTGAATATGTAGTGCTCCGGTTGAATCCGCTGGTAATCATGTTCAACTAACCAACCCGTCATGCGCCTAAGCAGTTGAGGCCGACCCGCGAGTTTTCAGTGCTTTTGAATTGATTTAAGGTCTGGGGCCCGCGGTGATCTAGAGATCTTGATTGAGCGACATCTCCTTTGCAGAAACCAGATTTCCTATCAAGTGGGGGACCGTTATGCGTTATGGCTGGAACTACACAGTACGGTACTCGTATGAAGAGCGTGAAGAGCACCAGCCCACATACGCCGCGTTTTGGCCGCGCCACCCGCCCATCACGGGTATGATCTCGGATGGAGGAATTTTTTTAAACTCCGACTTAGGGGGGATTTAATACTTTAGGAAAAATTGTGATCTCTTCACCTACACCTTTCCTTTCTCCCCTCCGCTTAGAGGTACGAGGTGCATCGCCTGCTTGAGTCCCGCTGATGCTGATATCGGTCTTCAGGCATTTTTGCCACCCTAGAAATAGAGCGATCTTTGTTCGACAAGGTCCGGTAACGACTTAGACTCTTCTCTTATACAATACTGTCTTCAAAGGTCAGATTGAAAATAATCGCACATCGTCAAGTGTTCATTTTTCTGTTTTAGATACCAGCCATGCCCGCTGCCACTGCCTCAGCTGCTGCTACTCCTTCTCCCGCTTCCCTCAAGGCCACTGCTGCCGCCCCATCGGACGCCGTTGCTGCCCTTCTCGTTGCTGACGCCGCTGCTCGCAAGTCTGCAGCTGCTTCTTTCGCTGTCGTCGCACAAAAAGAAGGCCCCTCGGCTCTCACTTCCGCCGGATTCCCCGCTGCTGTCCTCGCAGCACTTGCCGACAAAAAATCACCTGCTGCTCGTGAGGGCGCTGCTGATGCCGTGATCCAGCTCGTCGCTGCCGGCGCCGTAAAGGCGCTCGAGCCCATCTTCGTCGACTCTGGCATCTATGCCGCCCTCATTGAGGCTTTTGCCGATAAGATGCCCGCCCCCAGGACAGCCGCCGTCGAGGCAGTCCGCAGCTACGTCGCTGCTATGAACCCCTGGGCCACTGGACTCCTCCTTCCTGCCCTTCTTCACGAAATCAAAACTGCCGGCAAATGGCAGATCAAAACAGGTGCCCTCGTCATCCTGAACCAGCTCGTTGTTAGCGCACCTGCTCAGACTGCCCGCCTTACTCCCGATATCGTTCCCGTCCTCTCTGAAGCTATTTGGGATACCAAGGCTGACGTGAAGAAAGCCGCCCGGGACTCGCTTACTAAGACCACCGCATTGGTGTCGAACAAAGATATTGAACGCTTTATTCCTGCTCTTATTAAGGCTCTCATTAATCCCGTCGAGGAGGTGCCCAACACCATTGCACTTCTCTCGGCCACCACATTCGTTTCCGAAGTAGACTCGCCCACCCTCTCCTTGATGGTCCCCCTTCTCGCTCGTGGTCTCAATGAGAAGCTTACCGCCACTAAGCGTAAAGTTGCTGTGTACGTCCGAATCTGTCTGATCGAAAAAAAAATCTTATTGTTCTATTTTTAGCATCGTCGATAACATGTCGAAACTCGTCGACTCTCCCGTTACCGTCCGACCCTTCTTGCCTAAGCTCCTTCCGGGCTTGATCAAGGTCGAACAAACTATCGGTGATCCCGAAGCTCGCGGTGTCGTCAACAAGGCCATCAAGACTCTCCGCCAGGTCGGAGAGGTCCCCGAGGGTGATGGCTCCAACCTCCCTCCCCTCAAGCAGGCCGAGGGTTCCGCGCTGGCGCAATCCCTCGTCTCCATCTACAAGAAGCTCGGCGCCGAGTTCCCTGCCAACAACGCCACCACCGTCTACGTCTCTGCCCTCGCTGCTAACCTCGTCAATGACAAGAACTTCGAGGTTCCCCAGTGGGATCAGCTTGCTCCCTACCTCGCCTTTGTCCTCGCTACCCCTGAGCCCACCGAGGCCACTCACGAATGGGTTGTCCGCTCCGCCACCGAGGGTGAGGAAGAGGAAGTCCTTGAGGATGAGGAGGAAGGCGAAGACCTTTGCAACTGCCAGTTCTCCCTCGCTTACGGTGCCAAGATTTTGCTTAACACCGCCACTCTCCGTCTCAAGCGTGGCCACCGCTACGGTCTGTGCGGTAAGAACGGTACCGGAAAGTCCACGCTCATGAGGGCTATCACCAACGGGTATGCATCCTTTTTTCTTCCTCGCGACATGGTTTCTAATGAGTTCCATATAGCCAAGTCGAAGGCTTCCCCTCCCCTGATGAGGTCCGCACCTTCTACGTCGAGCACGATATCGACGGTAGCGAGGCCGACACCTCCGTTCTTGAATTCATCCTTTCTGATCAGCGCATCCAAGCCAACAAGGAGGAAGTCATCGAGACCCTCGCCTCTGTCGGCTTCTCCGATGAGCGCCAGAAGCACGCCATTGGCAGCTTGTCCGGTGGTTGGAAGATGAAGCTCGCTCTCGCCCGTGCCATGCTTTTCAAGGCTGACATCCTCCTCCTCGATGAGCCGACTAACCATCTTGATGTTATCAACGTTGCTTGGTTGGAGAACTACCTCACCGGTCTCAAGACCTGCACATCCAGTATGTCATTCTTACTTTCTGTAGTGATACCTTTATTGAAATATGTCGCCTAGTCATTGTCTCCCACGACTCTGGATTCTTGAACAACACCATCACCGATGTCCTCCATCT
>JABAJX010000221.1:0-12932 GCA_018221735.1 Termitomyces sp. K1Aa
GATGCATTATCACCCATGGTTTTGTTACTTTATTCTACCAGCTGAGAAACTAGGTACAAAACATGAATTTGTATTCAGTCTATTGAAATAACTAATTCAAAGGTCTGTATATGTGTTCTGATGACCTTCCCACCTGACCCTTGAAAGCTGCGGCCCGAGCCAGGGCTTTCAAGCATCATGAGCCGGGCCAAAGCCCTTGTCAGGCCGCCCTCTCTGGCCTGGCTGGGCCCGGCCCAAACAGGCCCGGCTTGGCCTGGCTGACAGCTTGAAGCCAGGCCAGGCAAAACACTAGTCCTCATAAGACTGCTGACGCCGAGCATTGACAGCTGAAGTGCTTCGTCCTGAAGAAGTAGAGCTACTTGCTGATTCTTGAGGTGGCATCCACACAGGAAAAGCTGCTGTTGTGTTCGGCACATGGACTGGACTGTCATGGCCAAACCAACGTGTTTGACAGTGAACACAAATTGATCTTGGCCCAGGAGGTGATTCCAACTAGAATCATATATTAAAAATGGATACATGGCATGAAAAGTAAACATACGGTGCGAAAATCAGTATTTGAGTTTGGACAGACGCGATGGGGCAAGGGAGCTGCAACAGTGCGACGGTGTACAGAATTCGCATGTCCACACACACAAAGAGGATTACCAGGCTCAATATATACGTCCGAGCATGGGCAGTCCTCTGCCCTGCAAGGCTGAGGAATGGCACCGGGGGGCATGGTGATGGTGAGAGAGAAAGCAGAAAAAATGCGTCATCATTTCCTGCAAACACGTTAATTTGCTGAGACTGACAAGTTGATGACTGACATCAAAATAGAAACGAAGCGAAGCCATATTGTCACCCCAATGTATCTTTGAAGGTAGGTAGAGGCTGAAAGAAGTAGCATCGAAGGGCACGTCACATGGAAGGAGTGGAAGATTGACAAAGACAAATTGGACCGTGGGAGAGTGCAAGTTGCAAAAAGCCAAAAGTGCGAAAAAAATTGTGTCCGGTGAGGCGCTCGAAATCATGATAACAAATGTGTGCTGAGCGATCGACACAAGATTTTGATCTGTCCTGAACAGACTGCTTCGCCCCAGGCCGCCACTGACATGATAGATTGAATCATGTGTGGCCTATCCGTTGCCATCGTATTGTGGACTTCAGGAGTCCTTATTACGTTCAAAATATCAAGAAACAATCCATCAAAGTATTGCCAAGTATCAACGTTATAATGGACGTCATCGTGAGCTCTTTGTTGATACACAGTCTCCAAGTTTTCACTTAGATGTATGACAAACGTTTTTCCGAGCCTATGTCCTGTCCTCGTCACGAGTAAGTTGTCAGCTTGCAAGAAATCAGTACAATTCAATAGATTAAAGGCCCCTCCAGTGAACACCATGATTATATAGATCTCAAGATAAGATTCATACAGGACCATCACCTATCGGTCAGGTCAGCAGACCTCAGAGTAAAATATGTATCAGAAATCTATCACCGAGCCCAGTGACCACTGACTTACTTAGACTTTTCCGTAGTAATGGACGATTCAGTCACCACTGTGGAAAAAGTTTCTAACGGCTTACCAGAAAGGCAGGTGGAGCGGTCCTGAAGAAAACGATGCGGCCGGGAGAAAGTCAAAGTGGTTCTTCGGCCCGATGGCTCGTGCAAAGGCGCTCTGATATTTTTCCTCTAGCAATTTGAATGGAGGTGATGTCAAAACCTTATGCAGGATTTGAAGGCCGTGCTAGCTTCCTAAAATTGTAATAGTCAAGATATATACATCATTACCGGTGCCTTGGTGATAGGCTCAATAACAAATTTCAAAAACCCACTATGCTTGGCGAAGTCGTTATTGAGATATTCAAGTTGTGTTATTACATGTGTACATGCACATCCTCAAACAACCTGAGATACCTGAGCAAGGCATTAGAGCTTGAATTGGTCGTGATGTGCACAAGGTCAAGCCCACCTTCCCAGTTTCGACATGATAGACCCAACCGGTTATTGTCGTATCTTTGAGAACCAAAGGGTGCTCTTTCAAAAATTTGACATCTTCTTTGACCGATTCTTCGACGTCTGAGAAGTCCAAAAAATCAATTTCATCCACGGCCTGGGCAACAGCGGTGTTTCCTGCATCCGCCTCTTTCACCATACGACGAAGATTTTCAGTCGTGAATAACAGCATTCCACATCCAGTATGGTGGAAGATCGCGATTTCTCGTGTACCAAGGAGCCGCTGAGATATTATGATGCTGCGGAGAGCGTCTTTACTGAAATGTGGAGAGATAGATTTACAAGGATGGTCTGCCTATTCCAAGGGATTCACTCACGCACATCCCCCTGCATTGCGAATGACATGAGCATCTCCGAGTTCAATTCCAAGCTGGCTCGCGGGTCTATGGTATCAATTTTTGATTTTACATCCAACGAGTCACCAAGTCAAAATCTTACTCAACACGAGCGTCTTGGCAAGTCACTACAAAAAGCGTGAATCATTTTACGCCAGGGTATCTGATAGCATTGTACCGACCAATGGCGTATTGCTTTGCTGGTGGTAAAGCCAATCCACCCTTGTCAAAAGTCTCGACATATCTCTGATTACGTTGAGAAAACTCGAGATAGTTGGAACCAGACATGAGGCACCGAGAAGCTAGAATACTTTGGTGAACCATAATATAAGACCATTTTTCCACTTGTGATGCGTAAGACACGAGTGTGAGTAATTTTTGAAGGATTGGAAACCTGGAGATCTCAGGCCGATCAATAGGATAAAAGGCATATGAGAGAATAAAATATTAGAAGCCGAGCGGGAGGTAAGGGCCGGATACAGTGGAGATACAGTGGAGAGCTACCACAAATCCAAGACGGGGTATGACTAGTGCCATGTGTTGACATCAAAGCCTGCGAATATAGGGATGAAGTATCTCATGCAGTGGAGTGTGGTTTGAGAATAATGCAATCTTTGTATTACGCGGCGGCGTGTAATGACTGGTCGTCAAGACTAACTCCCACGACATATTGGATTTGAATGATACGCATCTCTGCCAAGGCCAACGATTCAGTGTAAATCAGGATACCGTTAGTTCCTCCAAGAATCTGTCAAGTTTATGATAAGTCGGTAATTTCTCAGTGCACGTTTCCAAAATCTAAAGGAAAGAATGGATGGATCAAATAGTGCCCGGGAATTGTCTGACAGTGGCGTCTGTCCGGAAGCAGATAGATAAACGCCACTGCAACTTTGCTTGCGGATCATTAAGAATTATTCATTACTGCACCGGATCGAAACATCTGTAAAGTTTTACGAACCTCGATAATACTACAGCAAAATGCAATAGGTCCAAGAAGAGTTTCCGTCCCGGTGTCCCCTTTCATGATGGTTAGGTATGAACCCATCTATGAATCCCAAGGTATGGTCGTTCCGTAGACCAGGAGACGGTCTATCAGCAAATCAGCCGCCTGATCGGAAAATCGTAGAATGTATCGTTGCGCGTACCCACATTCTTGTGTGTAGATTGTGTATTCCAAACCAGAGAGGTTTGTTATCCTCCATGTAACGTTGAGATGAATACAATCTCATCGTTATTCTTTAGAACGTATTCTCCTTCACCTTCCAGTTCCCAATCCGTGTCATTAACCAAGACGAGTATACCAGGTCGTCTAGAAAAACCAGCAATATATCAGTACCAAAGACTTCGAAGATGAATGTATATAAAAAAGCACGTACACAGTCTCATTCTCAACGAACAGCTCGACACGCTCCTTGAGAAGATTATCGCGGAGGTACTCAATAAGGTACTGGAGGTCGGACTCTTTGGACGTGATAGGGTTGATGCCGGGGAGTTCAACAGTATGTACGCGCTGATTGGAGAACAGAAGTTCAAGCCCACCGCTGAACTCGACCTTGACAGAGATGGTGGTCATTGTGAAGAATTCTCGGTCACGTGAGATTCAGAGCTCGTTCCAAACTATCAATAAGCTAATTTTCCATGATACCACACCCCTAAGTAACACCGTGTATTATCCTACGTTTGAGCTTGTCGCTAGATACTTGGGTCGCCGTCACGTTCAATCGACCTTGACGACCAACTTCCCTGTCGTTCTCCCTTCAACTAGGTCTGTCTGTGCTTGCTTCACTCCCTCCGCAGTGAACGGATATTCCTTGAAAATATTGATCTTCAAAGTACCGTGGCTAATCAACTCGAAGACCTTTTGTCCATAATAATATGCTTCTTCGGCTGTGTATACATAGTTGAACATGCTGATGAACACACATGTCAAAATGGATATTCACGGGCGATTTTTAGTAGTAAGATTTAACTTACGTTGGACGAACGAGTTTTACGTTCTTTTCAACGAGGCGCAGAGGCGAAAAAGGTTCGACACGACCTGAAGCGTTACCTAGCGAAACGATAGTGCCTTTCCTCTTAATGAGTTTGAAGTTATCATCGAATCTGTTCTCGTCATCATAAGACATCACGGACGAATGACAAAGATAGAGGTGACCATACGTATCCTGTCCTACACCATCGAATACACCATCCACGCCTTCCCCCTTCGTTATCTCCAAAACACGCGAGACAGTATCCTCATTCTTGTATAGAATAACATGGTCCGCACCATGTTTCTTCGCAAGTTCCGTCTTCTCTGGCGTCGAAGTCGTGCCAATCACGGTCGCGCCACGCGCATGCACAAGCTGGGCCAAAAGCAGGCCGAGCCCACCTGCAACGGTATGAATAAGAATACTATCGCCTTTCTTGACTTTGTATGCCTCTTCGATGAAGGTGTACGCCGTCAAACCCTGGATGAGCGCCGCCGCCGCAGTACGCGTTGATACGTTTTCAGGGACTGGGTAAACGGATTTCCAAGGCACGGATATGTACGTTGCGTGAGTCCCAAGATAGTCCTGAACCAGAATATTAAGGCGTATCTGCGGAAACAATCGGCATGGGACACATACGGCTGCAACCTTGCCGCCTACTTTGAACCCGTTCTTCTTGTAAGTTTCGTCGTTGAGCACGGCTTCATCTGTGGGAAGAGCGACGATGATCCCTGCAGTTTCTTCGCCTAAGATGGCAGGGAATTCCTTGAGAGGGTAAAGACCCTTGCTGCATATCTATAACGACACGTTTCGAACAACCAGTACGTAAGGCACTCACCGGTAGTAGGAATCAATAAAATTGACCCCTAAATATTCGACCTGGAAAGGGGTGGTCACGAAAGAGATATGAAAACCTGATATGACGTTACTTTGATAACAATCGATCCCGGCGGGGGCTTAGGAAAGGGGATGGTCTTCTTCTCGATAACTTCGACGCCGCCGGTCTGGGTATACATACAAACTTGTTAACTTTCAGTAGCATAATATTTACGATTTGCGCGTATACCTTTGGAATGATTATTGCATTAGCTGTTGAGGGGAGAGACATGTCCGAGGGTGACATAGAGTGGAAGATATAGAGAGACAACTGCAGGATGAATAATTTATGAGGTCAATTCGAGACAAATAAGAGAACTCTGAACACATGGCACCTGGGTTCGGGCTCACATAAGCATCCACTCAGATCGTTTTGTTCATCATGGCTCTTGCTGTGTACGGAGAGTCCGGAACGGGGGGGATGCGAGGATACGTGGAGACATTGTCGATTGGGGGGCAACTCTCGACGGAATGATCACTGCGCGGCGCCGCTGCGGCAAAATTCCCCATTTAGGAAATATCCGCCTTTCAGCTTCAAGAATCAAAGCTTCACTCTTGACAAGCTTCCTTCACCTTCATCGGTCATCGTTGAACAAATCTACTGTTCCACGCAATTGTTATTTATGTTAGTGCTAAGACGTAGATAAGATGAAAGCCTTCCGACGAACACAAGAAAAGGTCAAGTAATAAACACACGCGTCAATCACTGGTGACTTTGACAATCAACTTTCCTGTTGTCTTCCCTCCAACCAGGTCGCTCTGGGCTTGCCTCACCCCTTCGGCAGTAAATGGATACTCCTTAAAGATGTTGATCTTCAAGGTGCCGTCTCCGATCAATTCGAAAACCTTCTTGCCATAATAATACGCTTCTTCGGGAGTGTATGTGTAGTTGGTCATTCTGGAGAATGATGATCAGTACGCTTGAAAGGTGGGTCAAATGCTTGTATACGTTGGACGAAGAAGGATCACGTTCTTTTCAACAAGGCGCAGTGGTGAGAAGGGTGCTACAGGCCCAGAAGCATTTCCGACCGACACGATGGTACCCTTCCGCTTGATGAGCTTGAAGTTGTTATCGAAGCTAGCTCATTATGAGAACGACTAGCAGTTGGAATGAATAAGTTCCGTACGTGTCCTTTCCCACACCATCAAAAATACCTTCCACACCTTCTCCGTTAGTAATCTCGAGCACGCGCGCGACGGTGTCCTCATCTTTGTACAGAATGACATGCGCAGCACCATTCTGTTTCGCAAGCTCTGCTTTTTCAGGTGTGGAAGTTGTGCCAATCACGGTCGCGCCGCGCGCGCGCCCGAGTTGTGCCATCAACAGACCGAGACCGCCGGCAACTGTGTGAACAAGGATATTGTCACCCATTTTGACCTTGTACGCCTCCTCGAAAAACGTGTAAGCAGTCAAAGCTTGAAGGATCCCAGCAGCAGCAGTACGTGTCGACACATTATCTGGGACTGGATAGACGAATTTCCAAGGGACAGAAATGTAGGACGCGTGAGTTCCAAGGAAGTCCTGTACAGAAATAATGAAGTCCGTGGACTATTTGAGATCACGGTGAGACGTACAGCTGCAACCTTTCCCCCTACTTTGAATCCGTTCTTCTTGTAAGTCACGTCATTGAGAACAGCCTCATCTGTGGGAAGAGCGACGATTGTGCCTGCGGTTTCTTTTCCTAGGATTGCAGGAAGCTCTCTATACTGGTAGAAACCCTTGCTGCATGCCTATGAAGACATTTTGAGCAATCAGCGCGCAACCTGCTCACCGATAGTACACATCGATGAAGTTTATACCGAGGTACTCGACCTGATAGGTAATACTGTGATCAGAGGGCAATCTTCGACTTCTACATTCCGTTACCTTGATCACAATGGAACGAGGATCAGGCTTAGGGAAAGGGATGGTCTTCTTTTCGATTACTTCGAGACCGCCAGTCTGCGCATGTGAATTCTTCCCAGAGTCCAGTATTTCAACTACTTCACTGACCTTCCCAATGATTAATGCATCGGTCGTCGTTGGCAGTGACATTATTCGTACTGTTGCAGAGAACTGGCGATATAAAAGGTTTAAACGCGATATGGGATGAGTCAACAAACTGAGGACCATCCCAAGAGAATTAGTATCTGGGTCAACATCATCTTATCTATCCTAAACAACCCAAGAATCTCATCTTATCTCAATATATCTAGAATTCTCATCTACCAAGCATTCTGAGTCTCTTTGGCTACTGAAACGAAAGGCTAGAGAGATCGGAATGCAGCGGCAAGAATCTCATAGATCAAAACTACTTGTTCATCTCTTTGCACCATCCCAGGCCGTTGTTCCCTGAGCAAATCGACTTCTTGCACGATAAGATCATCGCTCTGCTCGAGAGACAAGGCTCCCAAAGGAGATTGTGGGAGCACAGATGCCGGACATGGTCTTCCGGGTTTGGGAAGGAGACCAAACTTGCGGAGTAGAGATGAAATTGCGATGAATGAACCGGTCCGTCCAATTCCTGCAGAACAATGCACTATAATGGGAGGATCGGAGTCAAACGTCGAGTCAGCTGGTTGGGTGGTGAGCAATGCGTTTCTGTTCGTCTTATCGACTAGCTGTACAAAGGCAAGCAAACTCGCACGGTCGCGATCTTGTGGAACCCCGTGGTCAGGCCATGAGGTATACAACAGGTGGTGAAAGATCACAGGTTGTTGTTCCGTCGAGTTGTAATACTTGCTAGGATTGCTCCCTTGTACAGAATTTGAAGTTGCTGGCGTTAGAGATAGTGTACTCCTAACGCAGTGAGCATTTTCTACCACTTCGCGTTTCGTTAGAGTTACGATAAGAGGTTGCAAATTATCTCCATCGTTGGGCGATATGATGATAGATTGTCCGACCTGAGTGGGATAATATGGGTCAGCCTTTCGCCTTCCACCCTCGACATTGTTCGTCAGCTGAACAATTGTGTGTATACGGCTAGCGCCATGTTGCGATGGTAGAGCGGTTGTGGTCGGAGATGTGATAGGCCGAAGAAGGAGGTTAAGGAAAGTGTGCGCAGTGTAAGGTAAAGGCGCTTGCGATGCGATCCACCATTTGTGACCCGAGGACTCAAGAACCCAGCTTGCATTGAGATATTGTCCACCAGAAGTTGGGCTGGTAGCTACTACAACTCGCGTTCGATCGTACGGATGGATATCGCCGTAGCGATTACGATACCGGTTCGCAGGATCATTTCCAACTGAAACAGAGTAATGTTCATGTAATTTGCTTGCCCCAGAATCTAGCTTGTGAGGTGCGACCATCCCGTATTTGCGGCTGAAGGGTGTCGAACGAGTGCTCTGCTCGGCGTCTAAGGAGGGTTGCCAGATTGTGGAACGAGCGATCTCGCGCTCCTTCTCTCTGGTGGCGAGTGTCCTTAAAGCTGAAAGGACATAACCATCGTTCGAATATCTCTTGAGCCACGGCGGAAACTTGGAGTCCATCATATGTAGACTCGTAAGAGGATGTAAAGGCAAAAGGCCAAATGTGGCTGTGCAATCTAACGACTTGAATTTGATTGCCGCACGACTCGTTGTTCACAACTGTTGTTAACGTTCCAGATACTTACACTCGCGACGTCGACGACAGACAAAATGCCGGAGACCTCTCTGAGAACTCCTCGTCGTGCACCGACACGCAAGCCAACCATCGGACCCCCATTGCCAGCTGGTCAACCCATTCCGCGTGGTGCTAAGTCTCGCGTCGATGACAGGATTAAGAAGCGCATGTCTATGCGCTATGC
This sequence comes from Termitomyces sp. K1Aa, assembly GCA_018221735.1. Classification (NCBI taxonomy): domain Eukaryota; kingdom Fungi; phylum Basidiomycota; class Agaricomycetes; order Agaricales; family Lyophyllaceae; genus Termitomyces; species Termitomyces sp. K1Aa. Next base: position 8,947 of record JABAJX010000221.1, read on the forward strand.
TGAGCTGGTGGTCAGCCCGACAGACATACCTCCAATACCGGGCCTTCCGTCTGGATCTGGAGCAGAAGAGATGATGAGTCTTGGTGCAGGCATGAACGTGATGGATGAGACAAAGGCTACCGGAAGCAAGCCTCCTGAGGACAAGAGAATTCTCGAAGATGAAAGATTTGATCCAGACGCATGTGGGCTTCTGATGCTCTAATAAATCTATGGTACATTGACTTCGTGATTTTCAGTCTTGAAACTCAAATTGGCGAATTCGACAGAATCAGAACTGAAGTCACTTCAGTCATCGTTGTGTGGAGTTAAGGAAGAGACAAATACAGAGCTACAGAAGAATGTATTCGAGAAGTGAGTATTGGCCCATCCAAATATTCCCAATCCCACTGACCACCGATTGGTTTCAGTTATGCAGAGTTCGTCCTCGTTTCCAAAGAGATCACATCACTCGAGGCAGAAATGATGGAATTGAAGGATCTCTTGTCCGACTACAAATCTATGCCCTCCGTTCTACACATTCCTGACCCCACGAATCAATCCTCTAACCCCAACGTTCTCTCCGCCTACAAACGCTCTTCGGCTGCTGACCTTCGCATAATGTATTTCAATCAGATGCAAGAGCTACACGCGCATATAGAAGGTTCCGCGAAATTCGCACCAACCACACCTGGGAGACATGTTGTGTCTGAAGTAGAGAATGTCCAGTTTCTCAATGCGGCGACCTACAAGGCTGTGGGGCGCGTACGTTTTGTCATTCTAGATGATCTTGTCCTTGTTGCACGTAGAAGACGGCGGAAGGGTACTGCCGGTGATCCATCCGGTGGTACCACGGTGAATGAAGGCAAACTGGTAGCAGAGAGATGTTGGCCTTTGAGCGAGATGTTGGTCCTTGATACCAAAGACTCACCACGTAAGCTTGTTCTATTGGCCGTATTCTATGCCTTAGAGAGTTTATTCTTTCCAAGGAATGACCAATGTGTTCAAGATCAAACACGGGAAGGAGACTCACGTCTACCGAACCGAAAATCCGCAGGACAAAAAGTCCCTCCTTTCCCAGCTACGACATGTGGCCGAAGAGCTGGCTGCTAAAAAGCGCAAAGAACGTGAGGGAGAACACGAGAGGCGGAAAAGCATGTGGCAAGCCGGAGGTGGCGATGTAAGTTCTCCCACTAACGTTCTCGTGGAGCTATTAATGAAAGGGTTTTTAGCGCTCGTCCTACGCTAATGTGCCTGAATGGATGGCTGACTTGGCCACCCGCGGTGGGAAACTACCCGGAGATGAATTGGAATCCAGTGCTAAGGAGAAGTCCGAACGAGATGCACGATGGACGGCAGAATGGGCCGATGATTTGACTGTAGCTATTGCCTTACGACACTGGGATAAGGCTGTTGCTCTTGTGGAAGAAGGTTGGTCCATTCCTTGCTTCAGTGATCCTTGATATTCAGTATTGTAGGCAAAGCAAAACTATCCACCACACCGCCTCTCGCTCACAAATTGCCGCCCTTGAACGCCCTCCTCACAAAATCACTCCTTAGCTCTCTAGCCCTGCCTAGTATACGTAAATCAACGGTTGTCTTATTAGTTTCGTATCTCCTCCGCTTGAAGGCTGGACCTGCGGCACGAAGCACTCTACTCCAGATGCGAACAAAGGTCATCAAAACACACCTCCGCAAAATCCGATTCGACGGTGAGGTTAGTACCTACGTACACGACTTGGCCATGGTTTATTTCACCGGAATCAAACACACTGCGGACTGGTTCTTAGCCAGTTTTAAGGAGAACGAGGTCGCGAGCGGTTGATTCTTTAACTTATCTGTTTTCCAACGTCTGACATGCTTTCCACAGCTTTCATTGACTGGGCTAAATCTCGGGTAGAAGATTTTGCAGACGATTTTAAAAAGCAAGTCTTTACCTCTGATGCCGACCCTCAGGTAGTATCTAAGGCCCTGGAAATCACTTACACTCAAAGTCGAAGGGTTTGTCACGGACTCTCACTAGGAATGTCCTTCGTTCTGATAGTCTTTCAATAGCTCCTACAAGACTACGGGCTCGACTTTAGATATCTTCTTGAAGACCTTCTCGTTAAGAAGGCCAAAGCAAAAGAGGATGTTGATGTTCCTCAATTATTCTTCCCGGATCAAACAGACCTTAGAATGGACCCAGTTCCTCCTTCCCGTCGAAAGACACCGGCTCCTTCAAATACCCAGCATGCACCCATACCTCTCGCTTTACAGCTTGATACTCCCGCACCACTGTCATCAGCAGCTTCGACTAGATCTATTACCCTCGCCCCACCGTCACCCGTAGCATCCAAACGATCTGGTATCTCGCCTGTCGGCAACAGCCCCCTCCTCTCGGCTGCCTCTGCCTACAGTACTAATTCCAACTACAGCAACGCTACAGCAGGCGTATCCAATACGCCCAATGTTTCTGCCTTGGCTGCCATGTTTAATCGCGACGTCTCTCAAACACCGTCTTCTCCCTCTGCACGCCCTCAAACACCATCCTCAAACACCCCTCCACGCCCTCGCACACCAGCATCTGCCCTCCCACTTCGTCCACGTACACCAGTATCTGCTGCACCTTCACGCCCGCGAACACCCATCTCTGCCACTCCGTCACGCTCGATTGCTGGCCTTCGCTCTCCTGTCCCTCCATCGTCGGCGTTTGTGGCTCAAGGCGAGATGCCCCTCGTCTCCTCTTTAGCACGACGCGCAAGGTCGCCGCCCGCGGCAGACCGTGAGAGACCACCGCGTTCAACGATGGGCAGTCCTGGGCCACCTCCTCGTTCGACAAACCGCCCAGGTAGTATACAGCAACACCCACCTGTGGCTTTTCCATCGAGGAATGGAATGATTTAGGCGGTGCCTTGGAAAGAATTTCATGGATATAATGAAGGCTTTGTTGGGAAATCGTCCGCTTGTATAAGATACCTTCAAACTTCAAACATGTACTCTGGAAATTTTGAAGATCTAGAAAGGCTCACTTTCCTTATCTTTCAACATGATCTGTCTTCTGGTTCTTGACTGATTCCGTGCGAGAAAATAAAGCAAAATGGCAGTGGCGCCCATTTTTTTGGACGAACGCCACTATCAGACAACTTCAAGTTCTTATTGTTAGGTCACAGCCTGCAGTTCGCAACGCGATGCGACAGATGACTAAAAACGAGGTATATTGTAGTCGTTGTCGCGATGTAGATGTAGTTGTACGTACCTAGAAACGAGGTGAACAAAGATAAAGACTAGTATCTACGAGGACTGGCTATGTATGTATGGGTCATGTGTAGTGTACCGTGACACTCGCCCCCTCCAGGTGCCAAGGAAAAAGGTTCCGCTTCCTGCCACGTCATCGTTTCCCGTGTGTCCTCTCGTTTACCAGGAACTCCTGAATTGCTTCCACTGCGTGTGTCATGTTGTACTCTTTCAACCACTCGTCTTCACTCTCGTCGTAGCCCTTCCACCTCACCAAGAATTCCCTGACCCCTCCTCTTGTCTTCCTCTGCCTCAAGATCTGCTCTATCTCAACTTCTTTGCCTGTCTCCATTTGGACTGGGAGCAGGGGTTCTTGTCGGTGACCCAGAATTGTGTCTTCTCATGCTGGTATTTAACAAGACACATGGAAGACGTCGTGGATTGAGCATCCATCTGGCAGGTGCAACCAGTAAGCCGTGTCCAATATCTTCTGTGCAATCCTGAATGGTCTGAAGTGTTTGAAGTCCAACTTGTGGCTAGGCCTATTTGACCTGAAGTTGGTGTGCTCCAGGAAAACTCTGTGTCAGAGGACCCCCATTGGCTCCCTTCTTCTCTGCTCCTATCTGCTGCTGATCTTATCACCTGATCAGTGTGGCAATCTCTGAGTTGGCATCAAGGCCATCTCCGGGTGTTCATCAAGGTCATCTCTGGGTTTTCCATCAAGGCCATCTCCGGGTTTTCATCAAGGCCATCTCCGGGTTTTCATCAAGGCCATCTCCGAGTTTTGATCATTT
>JABAJX010000223.1:0-12853 GCA_018221735.1 Termitomyces sp. K1Aa
CTAGAGTGAAGAGAAGATGGGTAACTTTTGTGTCTACTTCCTAAAATGGAAGTTTCTGGTTCAGCATCATCCGTTGAGCTAATTCATGCATTCATGGTAAAGGAAAGAACAAGAAAAATTTCTGGCGCCTGCGGCGCCCTAATTACCTCTTACAGCTATTCACAGGAAGTCCCAGAGTAGGGGATTACAATAAAGAGCTTTTTGATAATCCTTATTTGTTGTGATTGGTGAAAGGTTCTCTTAGTATGGAGATTTACACCTTGAGGCTTGTAAGATGTGAATAATCTACAGTACTATGTGATTATATAGATACAGATATTAAAACTACTGGATCCTGTCATTGGGACTCTCAAACAGTGTCTATCTGATGTCTATAGTAAAAAAAAGCAAGAAGGTAAAGTGTCTCTCATGTTCAGAGCTCAAAATCAATGTTGAGCTTCTAAAAGTTGCCATACTTATCTACCTTTCACTTAGTCTTGTCTCAATTTAGGCTACAAGGGATCGAAGTATGGATATAAACTCTAAAGGTCAGGCTCCATATATAACAAGCTCACCACTTGAATTTCATTCCAGGGATGCTATTGTAAGATCTTACATTGACACTACAGTGAAACACCACTAGTTCCTTATAAGCAAAGTTCTTGTGTCCCCACCCACACGAGAGGATGTGCCAGAATCTTTATCGCGTCCGATTTAGGGCAACGCGTTTGAGTCACATGATCAATTCAAACTCCGCTCAGTATCAGAATCAGTAACGGCCACTACAATGAGTATCGACCCGGAAGATACAGACCTGTGACGGTCTCAGTCGTTCGAATATTATTGTCTCATAAAGGGGACCGATCACGGTCTAGGTGAGTATTTCTATTTCTCTCTATCGAAGGTACAGGCAGAACGCGTTAAGAAAAAGAAAACGATGTCCAGCTTTAAGTATAAGATACGGTAGTGGCACAATTACTGCGCATGAGCAATATATACCTCCATGAAATCCAGGTAAGAGTAGTAGATAGTGTGCAGAGGGTGTTGTGGGGGTGGCAGGGAAGGTGATGTAGAGGAAACATCAATGGAGGGTAGGAGGGAGTAAGGGTATGTAGGAGTGGACGTGAACGAAGACATGAATACTCGTGGGGTTATCTCATCAGAACCGACTATCAAACCTTGGGCCTGGTGTGACAAGCCGTATGCTGCCCAAACCATTCTCTGGTGTGATTGGCGATGGTCCGTCTTCCTCATCTCTCGCCTCGCCCCCATCTCTACTCCTCTCCCATAAGCTCACACTCTCTTCCCGATCATCGTCGCCTAACCCTTTCGGATATCTCTTACTCGGCCTCCCACGATGACCCCCACGCTTTGACGCTGTCGATTCATTCTCATCCGAGGCTTCACTCCTCGCCGAATCCGTAACGGACGGGAACGACAATAGTGTCCCAGCACTAGATGAGTGATCATGTCGGAACGAGTTCTTCGAGTCTGCCCGCCCAAAGTCCTTTCGCGCTCCCGGAAAGCCCGCCGGCGGGCTCATCATGGGTGGCGCGCTCTGAATCTCGTTATCATGCGCAAATCGTGATGCAGGCATTGTTAAGGTCTGCCCTATGGGGCTCTCTGTCTTCTCAGGGATCCCAACAGAGCTTCCTGGCTTCGTACTGCTACCCGCGCTTGCCCACACACTAAACTGCTCATCTATCGCCTGAGACTCCTCATGGTGACTGAGTAAACTGGTTGATGATGTCGACGGAGGTGGGAGACCCTCCGTTTGTGAGTAGGGCAGTGGTGGCAAGGGCGGGTATCCTGCCCGCATGGGCGAAGCAATCGCCCTCCGATGCTCTGTTACATGTGCATCGCCTGTTCCAGGTCGATCGTACTGGTGTACGAGGTCCTGGCTATCGAACTTGATCGTCGGGCGTTTGCCTGGGACTGGCGACCCGTGCACGGATGATGTCGAGTTGATGTCGTTTGCGGGCATTGGCGCGTCGTACAGTTGATGCCGCTCGAGCCCGCTCGGGAGTTCCTCGAGCTTGCTGGGTCCGTGTAACCAGGGTCGGGCAGAATCGCGGTCATAGGCAGAAGAGTTGACGGTTCGTATACGATGGTTCGAGGTGTGACCACTGCTTTGTGACATCCGGCGGGCACTGCGGGCACGTATAATGCTTCCCACTGCACCAAAAGAGCCTCTAAGGGCATCCATGCCTGGGTCCTCAACACCAAGTGCGTCTTTTTCGTCAACAGCTTCTGTCTGCGAACGAGCAGCTTGGAGAAGAATGGTAGACCGTCGGTCGAGTTTGGAAAGGGATTGAGGGTCGACCTTGGACATTTGGAGGATGACGATTCCCACACAGATGACAAGAAAACCCATGACTAGAGTGATAATTCTATCCACGGACGATTTGAGGCCTCGGAAAAGGACCTGTGATACGGAATGAATTTCAATTCGCAGGACTTGACTTTAATGGTCAATTCAAAACCTACGATTGTTGTCACCATAGAGAAGAACGTGACTTTACCAGTTTAAGCACAAAAAAGATAGAGAGTACCGTAGAAAACTTACAGATAACATAGTAGGTCGGCGTCACTAGAATGGAATGAGAAACACAAGAGCATATCGGAAAAGCATAGAAACGAACCCATAGCTACATGAAGGCGATACATGAGAATGTTACCAAAATGATAGGGGAGAATGACGTACCAGTATTGAACAGCGCAAGAGCTTTGTTTAGATAGTACACTTCCGTGACTAAATAAAGAGATCATCAGAGTAAACGCAAAAAGCATCATGTCATGACTTACGAAGAGTCACTATGACAAACACAAGCAAAAAGTACATAAACCAATATTTGAACTGTGTCGAGTTCAGCCAGATCTCTCTTGAGGTGCGATAGTTACGCGCCTGATTATCACCCATAGCACTTTGAACAATGGCAGCACCTAGTCCAGTGGTCACACTGACACTGATGCCACCAATCATACTACAGACCATGATATACCACAGCATACTCTTCGACCCATATCTGATGATAATTGTGATGTCAATTGATTACTCGGCCGATGGAATCTAAGCAATGGGCTTGACCTTGGGGCGAAGAAGAGGACGATGACAATGGATGCCGTAATAAGTACAGACCCCCATGCGATGAAGCCGGGAGATAGGAAGAGTTTTTGGAATTCGCGGATTTGTCCAACAGCGGCCTCGGTTGGACCGTTAAGGGCAATTATTACGGACCCTAACTATTTAACAGTCGTCTCCCATCAAACACAGAGAAGGGCGTACTCACTATACATAGACCACATCCGAGCCAGCCGAAAAATGTAAGTCTCTCTTTGAGGAATATTGATGAAAGAACAGCGCAGATAACGACGGATAGTGCGCCTAAGGGTGTCTTAGAGTACCACAAACGTCGGTGAAGGGTCCAGTAATCCAGAGAATATGTGGCTTACAACAACAATGGCTTCTACAAACGCGTAGGCTGAAATTTCGGTCAGTCCCAGCAAACGAACGGTCAAAATCAACCGGTGTACGCACCGGCGAAGTTACACAACTCTCCCAGAATCATCACTATAGTTTCCCCTTTATGAGATCAAGCTCGGAAACTTCGCGTGGGTCTACGCACTTATCATCCCGGTCCACCATAATGGCTTGCTTCATCTTCAGAGCTAAGTCCTGCCCCGCAGCTAAGATACACGCACCGATTTCAAATAAGCTACACCCTCGCCCGCAACACCACCGGCCTGTGACCGCAGCAGACCTTTCTTCTTGAAAACAAAGCTTGAGCCAATAAGACAGCCACTAGCTATCGCCAGGATAATGCCAACGACCTGCGGAGGTTGATATATTATTCTTGACATGGTCTAGCTCCCCAATCGCGCACCTTGAGGTTCTTGCCAGCAGAAAGAGTCTTTGTCGCAGTTGAGGAAGTCGCAGCCGCTACAGTAAACGTTATTGACGACATTGAAGATATAGTCGACGACATGGCGGTCGTCACGAAACTTGCTAAATGACATGCTGATTATAATGGTATGCCCTATATTGGGAGTTGCCGAAAAAATCGCTAAATATGGTATACGTGCTTTTTCGGCAATCAATGCACCGCTATGGTATTCTGATTTCTCACTTTCAGTCCTCCGTCTCACCCCTTGTCGAGCTACATACTGCGTTATATTTTTTGTCTATTTGCAACGCTACTTGACCTTTCAGATCCAGAGCTTGAGTCTTTCAACCTCTCTACGGCCTCACCAGCTCAGTTGCCTTTATGTTCCCTCGGTGACCGGATAAAATAAGGTCGGGACTCGGTTGAGCCCAGCCCAAGCCCAGCCATTTTTCCAACCTCCGAGTCGAGGTTGGCTATGTGATCCATTTTGCCTACGCTGCTATACGGTTGCGGCTGCTACCAACTCCCTTAGATTCTTCCACCCCCATTGCTTGACCATACCGACCTTGGATCCACATACAAATGAACTCATACTTGGCAGTGATTTTTGTGGACCCATGATGGCTTAGCTGCCTTTGCTTTTGCTGGAGGAGAAAAGAAACCTCATGTCGCCTATATACATAGTAAGTGTTGACGCTGACTGCTGATATCACACTTTACAGGCGAAATTATCTATCGCTGATGGTACGTATGTATCACTCTGATTCTCCTGTCGATATCGAAGCTAAATTTGCAAGCAGAACTGTTTGATTGGAGACTTATCGTTGAAGTGTCGATTATTCATTTCCAATTATATTCCATCAAGCTCAAGATTCACGCGGTATGTACATCATAACATCGATTTCTTGTACCCACGAAAACGATATTCATCAATCAACCCACCAACGAACAATACTGAATGAATGTTATCAGAAAAAACCGCTCGATTCCATGGATCTGATACTTCGATTTTGTTGAGATAACGTTTCATGAGATACTTCACCCCCGTTTAGTCAGTCGAAAAGAAACCACTTTGGAACCCCTAAGGTCGACCGAAAAATCCAAGCTATCTGGACATACCTATCATCTTGGATGTCGCGGAGTAATATGTAGTAGGTGCGAGTAACCTGTCAGGAGCAAGCCAAAAATGAATATTGATTAACAGACAAATATTGGACCAAGCAGATAAAAAATAAAACTACTGTATGTATAAAACCACTTCCAGCAAGAACATCATCCCAAGAAGAATCCATCAGACAGACGCTAAGCTTGCTGGTTCACCGCATCGACATTTTTGCAAACATACGGCACAGGTGGACCAAACGTCCTCGAGACCCTGCACAAGACAGAGGTCAGTGTTCTCGGTATAACAAGCTAGCGCAGAGGTCATCGAGTGGATTTGAAGGATGCGGCATTTGTAAAAATGCGAGACTCGGTCAGTTTCTATAAAATAGATCCTGATGAGTATGTTCTAAAGAAACAATGATGTCGGGCGGGGTTTATATAGGTTTCCCGGATGGTCCGTGCGCAGATGAAAATTTCGTGACCGGAATCGGATATTATCCCGGGCCGGGCTCCCCACTCACCTTACACAACCAACCACTCACTTGCACTGGCAAGTCATATTCGAGCGAATTGGGCCTCGGCCCCAAGCTTAAGTCGTAATTTTGAATTCAATTTACATATAATATATACATCTTTGATCTCTTCAGAATTCCGTACGAACAAGTTCCACAGCTCTAAGCTTCGAATCACTCTGTCTCCGGCAAACGAATTGGCTGAGGACGAGTGAAGAAAACAGATACTGTATACTTGGAGATCACGAAGAGACCCAGGAAGCCGAAAGCAACTAGTAGCAAATGCCAGATTGGTTCTGGCAAATGTGGCATGTCTCGTCGTGGAAGCTCAATATTAGGATTGGATGGTCCACCGAGATGGGTATTGTTCCACACAGAGCGAACTACGAAATCAGCAGGATTCGGGTTCTGAACCTTCGACAGGGCAGGATTCAAAACGAATGATACTGGGGAATCCCTCAGAAAATGGACGCAATTGTGTTTTTTGAAACTTACGAGTGCGGTCGATACCAGGAATGAGATAGAATCCGTTGGAGGGAAGACCTGTTCCTTTGTCGACGAAGACGCCGACTGTCCCGGCGGGATGATCGATCCAAGTCCAAGCTCCTACACCTCCTTTGGCTGATAAGGTGAAAGTAAAGTCATCGCCCCGAGTCACACTTATTTCTGGATCAAGCAAGTTGGCGTTTGCCAGGGACGTCGGAGTGAACTTAGAGGTGAGTGAATCAACCTCATGTTTATCCTCGATCATCAAAGCCACTCACAAATTGTTCATTCGTCAATGTTTTGCCATCGACAATGGCGGTTAGATTAAGATGTAGAAATAGATCTGCCGCATCTCTGCCATTTGGCAATATGTTGGTTAGACCTGAAGCCTCGAACAAAAGAGAGTTGTTGAGCATCGGAACGGTGAAATCAAAGGACGTGGTGTTCAATGGTCTTCCCCGCCAATCATACCAGGTTGCTTGAGCGGAACCCTTCACGTCTTCCCAGCGATCAGAAATGACGAGAACTTGAAGTGTCTCGTTCGAAGCAGTCCAGAACGGGTAGATCGCGACGGGTGCAAATATTTCTGTGAGGCCATACTGAAGCACCTTCCATCTTCCAGAGTACTCGATACTTGACCAGCTCGGTGCCTGCCAGATATCGTTGAGCTGCCATACAAGTGCTCCCAGGTTATTCTCGCTCTGTCCAGCGCCATGCCTGTACCAAGCCACCTGAGCGACGATAGTCATGGACTGGAATACCTGGGTGCTCCAGCACCACTGTGCGAAGGTTTGATTAGAGTCGGTTGTACCAGGAGTGGGAAGCCAGAGCTCTACAGCCACCGTCATCTCACGCTGACCTTCTGCTGCGTTCGGGTTGGGGAAGGCAAGAGAAGCTGCAGGTGGGTGGTGCTCTCTTGACATAACAACCGTCGAATTGAAGGAAAAGTCTTCGGGAGAGAGTAAGACTTCTTCCCAAGTGTAAAACGACGGCATTGAGTGAAAACCGAACTCGTTCACGAATCGTGTGACTGGGTACGTTGAGTAATCGAAGGCAACACTGCCATCGTAGTTGTAACGTTCTAGCGACATGTGTACCTTTGAACCAGGATTACTCTGGTGATAATGAGCATAACACACCTCCGTTTCCGTATATTTCGCCTGGGGTACCATTAAGGAATCTGAGAACATAAGGATCAAGGCTTAGAACCCCGTGCGTCGTAGAACAGTCCGTATATGGAAGCTATAATGAGACAGAAATCAATGCCACTGGTTAGATGAATGGCAGTTTCCACGGACTGAATGTGATTCCGACGTTACAAGGCCATATAAGAAATCCTGGAAAAGGGTCACATACTGTGGTACACGATCAGTTTAAGTTAAGGCTAGAGATATACTACTATGAGCGTACCTCATCCAAGAAGTGTTTTCCACCTTCGACCCATTGATCGGTCCATATCACGATTCCTTCAATTTCGTTTCCACCGGCCCATTGGGCAACACTAGGGTGGCGATTGACCCTTCTCACGTTCTGGCGCACCTCAGGATCAAGATTCGCCAATAAGAAGTCATTGATAGGGTACAGCGCGTCAGAGAAGATGATTTCCGACCAAGCCATGATACCAAGCTCGTCACAGATGTCGTAGAAGTCGTATACGCCACCTGCGACGGAGGCGGACGAAGGCTGGTATGTCCCTCCACCCCAGACCCTCAACTAAACATGGCCGAATTAGAAGAGGTCACGGTCCTAAGGTAAAATCCATGGCATACCATATTCTGACCGCTCTGTACAGCACTCTCGAGTAACCAACGCACTTGATCCGCCGATGTACGAGCATAGAAAGGATCAAATGGGATGATGTTGCTTCCAGATGCGTAGAATGCCTTGCCGTTGACCTTGAAAAACCATTGGTCTCCTGGCCAAATACCACGCTGTTGAATGTCTGCTTGGATATACCGAGTCTGTGCAAGCTCAATTGTACGGAATCCAGTCCTCGTGACGAAGTTCACGATAGATGAAGAACTTCCACCGGAGGAAGGGGCAGACAAGACAACGTTCAGATCATACAACTTTGGTGTTCCGAGGTTATGCGGGTACCATCTCTGAGGAATATTATCAGGAATCGACCAAACAACAGTAATCCAGAAGGTGTCATTAGTAGAGACAGGGATTTCGCTTATATCGAAAGGCTGAGATGTGAGCTTGAGTTCGGGAATTGACAGAGTAAGAGAGGAATGGGCAATCGCCGCTGCGGAGCGCAGACCCAGAGTCACGTTTACGTTCCAGTCGGCTTGCTGATTCGGAGATACAGAAAAGTTTTGACCTTGCTTGTAGATGTCGATGGACGATTCCTCTACGAAGATGGGGCCAGTAACATTGTCTGTGCTGGAAGCAGGGGGCGATACAGGAGGTGTCCCTGTCTGAGGAACTGACTCTCCAATTAAAGGAGACAGTGTAACGAGATATGCAGGTTTGTATATCCCGGCAGGTACGAAGGCTGGACCCTAGTGTAATAGTATTCTCCCAAGTTCACCCATAGGATCCAACACCTAAAGACAGGAGCTTACCCAATCCCATCCAAAATCGGACGCTACTTTCCTGATCATTGGCCAGATACCGGGATATTCAAACTGAATAATGAGAGGGAAAGTCAATCTTTGATTAATGCAAGTACTTACTCCTCCATTTCCTGGAAATTGCTCCACGTCGGGTCGAGTACTGACATTTAATGCATAGAAAAATGCTGACTCGAGAGCGACAGTGAGATTATTGTTAGTTGGTAATGGTGCAGAGATAGCCTCTGAAATATCAAATGCATATTGCCTAAACTGGTTGTTAACCCAAGCTACCGGGTGACCGCCCACAGTCTAAGTGAAACGTGGAACCATGTTAAGGCAAACTTGCTCATTGATAGACCCTACTCACAATGTTGGCAACTGTGTCAATACCATATAGGACCAAGAGCGTTGTTAGTTGAGCAGACGAATTGGAATCCAAAGTACGTGTGAATGGCGTAAGGTCCGCAGTGTAAGTCCAATTGTCGTTGGCGATCCAGCGTTGAGTGAAATCTGGTATCTTGTTTGATCCGAGGAGTTAGGATATCAGTACGAAGGAAGCTGACCATTGATGCCGAGCAATGGCTCTGTGATAATCCCAGCGCTCAGTAGATCCAAATGCGCTTGTGATGGTGGGCCGGAAGCAGGAATCTGAATGGAACCATTTTGGTTCTTTAAAGTCCATTCGAGCTGATTAACATCGAAGATTGCGGCAGAGACTCTTAAAGCGATACTCAGGAGTCCAACGGACAAGGTTAAGGGCCGAAACATCCTTGATGGATCAGGTCCACAACTGCCCCCGTTTTATAGGGCGCTCCCGCATGCCCGTCGAAGGTCCCACACCCATCAATGATGCAATGTCGGATGTTTGCATAGCTGGAATTGACAGCCTAAGTATTCGTAGCTTCTTATTGATCACGAAAGTGGGAGGAGTTACTGAATATGTAACTGCTTGAAGTCTTTATGCTGCCGTGCATCGGTTCATGGACCGAGAAGGATCTTTAGGATTCGAAGGCAAGGGCAGTGACTCGGGAGCAGTCAGATCTAGAAACCCGCACCAGATTCTGGGAAAGTATAAACCAAAAGGTCGCCTTGAATGAATGCCATTTTAATACATGCTATTGCGTGAAGCGGTCACGAGGGCAGTCTTGCCTCAGGTCAGGGTTTTCGGCACATCTTAGGAGGAAACAGATTTGTCGTTCTCTGTAGCATGTGCCGTGAGGCAAAAGGGGGAAAAATGCACGTGTCTCTTCTTGAAAGGTTATGTGGATGAACTACGCCGGTCAAAATGCACTAAGTAGTAGAGTGACAATGCTTAACGTTTTAACGTTCATTGATGTATGATGTTGGTATGATGAGTTTTTGGGAAGACCAAAGGTACGTACCGGTTCTGTCGGTCCGCCGGAACCTGCAATTTCAACATCACCATTGGATATCTGCGGTTGATCTGCAGCTACATTCTCATCGATTCTTTTCACACTATTCTTCTTTAACGGGTATCGTTACAAAGCGCGGTCCGCTCGTTTTTAATAAGACGACCAGTCTCGCTCGTGATTTGCTTTCTGTTCTTGGGCCTCAGCACAGCACTTTACGCAACCGGAGACTCGAGGTCAGCAAAACCGGAACCAATAATGCACTAGAATTAGACGTAGCATAGAGCATTCTGGTAAATCTGATGGAAGGCACCTGAGGAAGAGATCGAGGTCGGATGGACTTGGTAAATGGATGTGACACCATCTCTTGAAGGAAAGGACGGGCACAAGACACATCTCGAGACTCTGGCTACCGCGCTCATAATCCACTGGGTCCATTACCCAGAGTTTATCCACAGATTATCCTCCACAGGACTGCAAAATACAGCAGCGTAATCTCCTTCCACATGTCATATTCTGTGTAGACTTCATCGTCGGATCTCGGTCCAGCATCATCCTACCCGGCCATCTTCAGATAGAATAACCCATGACAGTGACGAGAGCTTCGAAATCTTGCGCAATACCTACACCTACCACAATCCACCGTTAAACACCTTACTCTGGTAAATCACGAATGCAAAATTACCTTGCAACTTGATCAATATTATACGTCGTCTTCATACACAATGACTTGTGTCACGGTGACCAAGATTTCAATTCCGAAATCTTTCGTCGCACCTACAGAAGTCACAATTCCGCGTCAGTCACTTCCTCTCTGGCAGATAAATCACGAGTGGAAATTACCTTTTGGTCTCGCAGGCTTCGCAATATCCATCAACGATTCCAACACCGGTTTTTCCACCACCTCCCTCTCAGATCCATCTTCTCCAAGTATCGGTGGAAGCTCATACTCGGACCAGGGATCCTCACACTCCCAATCGTCCTGGCACAGATCTGAATCTTCAATGTGGTCCATGACATCCATATAGGCGTGGCCATCCCAGTACGTTTCATTCATCCCCCCGTGCGTGCGACGACCCATACCTGGAGCGATTGGAGCCTGGATCGGGAGATATGAATGAGTATTGACTAGGCGGAGAAGTTCAGCGGGGAGGAAACTGACTTTGGGTTTGAAGAGGTTTCGTGCTTCGACAGCTTGTTTGAATGTGAGACCGCGGGCTTTAGCATTAGCTCTGAATTGCTGTGGTTCATTGTCAGTGATTGAATGAGACGAGGATTTGGATGAAGTACCTTCTTTGTGACCTCTGGTCCATGGGGAGAGAGTCTTGAACGAGTCATATCGTTAGAGATACTGTGTATGTGGAAGGGTCTCGATAGACGAAAGATATAAGCGAGTTACGGGCTCAATGTTCAATTCTAGAGCGATATTTGTTGTTTTGAGTTCAATGGTGCCCTCCATGTCGGTGTCGCGTCGTCCTTATGTACCAAATGTACCAAGCACGGCTCCTCGAGTCATCGGCGTCTTCGAGTCACTAAGCATCATGAAACAGTTATTCTGGGCTGCTGTATTTGCCCATCAACTGTGATGTAAAAGACATCCGGTGTAGACGGTCTCCATGTCCGATTCGCGAGATTGGTCGAGCCTAAAGTTGTGCCTACCAATCAATGTGCGGATTGTACATTTCGACGATACAGACTAACAGCAACGATTAATGGCCCAACACCAGCATTTGAAAACGCAGATTAACTGTCACTTGAGTCTGCTATGACAGTCCTTTTCTTTGCGGTCGGTACCGGAGGTGAGAAAACCTTTATTAAGTCTGCGGTATAGAACTAGAATGATATTTGTAGAGGTGGGCCACAGCCTAGAAATTCGAGATGGCTCAAGCAGGAGCAGATACAGTGGTAGGGACACAACACACCTTTTTTCCCGGGTGAGATGACAGACAAATAAGCTGATAACGAGCCTATCGAAAAGATTGAATATCCACGGCGTGGATGATGGTTCGATATGCGTTTGCGAGTAGGTGCTCAAGTCGACTCTGCATCCGTCTATACAGTCCACGAAAGAGTGCCAGCACTCGTTGAGATAAACTGATGCAGATGCTTTGGCCAGGTCGACCAGTCGACTTTCATCCCCCACGTCTCCAACACCCCAACCCGCCACGCCTCACTCAGTGATAACCGTTTGATTGATAGTAAGAGACGAGTGGGAAGACGGAGGACGAGAGGTAGAATCGCGTTTGCATCGTGAGGGTGGGAGGCGATGACGGTGATACGCGATGTTCTCTTCATAAACCTAGCTATAAGAGATATTGGTATTGGGATGAAGTATGAGTGAGTAGATAACTCACTTTCTCTTCTGTCAGAACTTGAGTGTTTTGCATGGCAGAAGTGACGACGGTGGAGAGTAATGCGTCGAAGGAGAGGGGGTAAAAACTATGTATGAGAGAATGGAGCTGGTGTTGGTTGTATGCAGGAGGACCGCGACGCCACTGAAATTCATTCCGGCGCTCTAAATCTTCCGTCCCGTGCTCGTTTCTCGATCAAACATCTGGAGTACGTATGCCAGAGCAACGCCAGTCCTCTACAAAAAATAAGGTAAGTCATTACATGCCGCATCTGCGATTGAGCGCCTCTAGACCCCGAGTCAGTATCATGGCGAAGTGAATATGGCGCTTGGTTCCTGTCTGCCAGTGTCTGGCACGAACAATGAATTCTTTCCTCCGAGTCGTGGTCCGGCTTTGGCCTGGCTTAGCATGGCTTGGGCTTATAAGAAATAGAGGCCTTGGGCCTGGCTTGGCTTGGCTTGGCTTTAGCTCAAGCCCGGCCTGGACACGTGACTATACTATTTTGGGTCCTGAGGAGATAAAAACAATTTTATACTATCCCCTACTGTGAAGTCGGCACCCCCCCTCAGTCGGCACTTTCTGATTTCTCAACAATTACCGTGTTTTTTT
>JABAJX010000224.1:0-12819 GCA_018221735.1 Termitomyces sp. K1Aa
ACATTAAATTCAGCTGCCCAATGTCACTAACATTCTGTATACTCAGGTTGCAATGAAGCCGCGGCCCAAGCCCAAGCCGGGTCAGGCTTAGGCCAGGCTTGGGCTCACGGCTCAGGCTTGTCAAATCCCAAGCCTGAGCCTGAAAAAGCCGAGCCTAAGCTCAGGCTTTGGGGCCGAGCCGGGCACACCACTAGGGCGGCCCAATCAATTAACCTCGGCCTGCCACTTGCCAGGACTAGTCTCGTGGAAAACAAAGTTATGATGGTGGATATCTCTGATAATTTAACCGAGTGAGTTGTGCGGGAAGGGTTTACCACAAGCACGAGCAAGAAAGAACTCACCCATGTAGTAGGCCATACTTGCGCTGGTAACGTTCAAAAGCTTCTTCCATCAAGCCCCCTTGGATCTTGGGACCCGAGAGAGCCCCTTTTGCCTTCCTGTTTGCAACATCGAACGTCACTCCTATCGCACGCATGACAATGTAGAAAATACTATTGTCCACATTGTGGCCCCACCCAAGGAATTGGTGAACAGTCTTGAGATAACGGACTTCTTTCCTGATAACGTTCATCTGAACCATGTCGTATGATCTTGAGAACGGCGGGCTGGCCATCGTACGTTGTGAACAAGGTTTTGCTATTTTCGGTGGTTAAAATGTGTTCATTGGTTGCGAGAATTGCTTTTTGGACCAAGCCATTCTGCCGTTTCACGATGTGTGGTGTGCATGATATCTGAGAGTGTTGAGAAATCAGTCGTTTGGAATTTCCATCTCCCACGCCCTTCAAATTGATTGGTGCGTTGGCAGATACTTTTGGGGCTGCAAGGCCGTGAATGGAAGGCTATGACAAATAAGGATTTTGTCATTCTGGCTGATTGTGATAATCTACTTACCCGTTTCTGTGCAAGACTCGAAGCAGGCGGCAGCGGAACGGCAGAGGCAACATACAAGAGAAAGAAGAAGGTGAGGAAATCGATCTGCATATTTTTACCAGGATGTATATGAGATAAGGAGGTCCAGCCTGTGAAATGTGATTGAGGACGCCAACCATTTATACATACTCAAGTACATGTGTACCTACTAAACACAACCCTGGATCTCAGTCCCATATAGCCATGACGACGAGATCCTGGACCAACCGATCAATATTCGACTTTCAACTCGTAGGTGGATATAATGCCCCAATACCTCCGTCTTTCGAATATTGACTGCAGTTGTTCTATAGAATGTGATTTGATATGTCAACTTGGAGAGACTATAAAGGTAATCAAGTGTAAGAGCGTTTAGCCATTTGTGAGGCGCTATTATGCGGTACAAACTTTCTAATGGATCCACAAGTATCTATGTCATCAAATCTGCCGCATCAGAACCTATCAGACCCGACGCGGGCCCGGGCGGGATTCCACATACACGGATTCCCTTTTAATCTCTCTCTGCTTCGGCACAGACCTCTATCTTGCAGTGCCAGTGCCCACTAGTGACGTCCTAAACCTCGTCTTTTCCAGAAACCGCCAATGTCTGATACTCTCGTTGCCAAACTTCGTCCTGGCCTACCTGTTACAGGACTGACAAGAGTACCATTCGAGATCATAGAATCTGTGGTCGATGAAGCTGATTCATCTTGTCTTCTGAAGTTGTCTCTTGTTTCCAGAGACGTTCTCAGGCGAAGTCGCACACGTCTATTCAGGAATCTATCTTTCATCGAAGACGATGGGACTCATTTTGACAAGATTATCCCTGCAGCGGAATTGGGTGCTGTAGATCGTCAATTCGACCATTTCCTCGACTTGCTCGAAAATCCACACAACACAATCGCCACCAGTGTCAGAACCCTTCACCTGCATTATCTCTTCGACACTAAATACGGTAACTATAGATACAAACAACGAGATACAATGCGTCTTGTTGCGGCGCGGTTGCCCCAGCTCGCCAGTCTTCGTCTGAGTAAAATAAAACACTGGTATAACATTCCACGCCACATGGTCGAATGGATACTGGCCCTTCCCGCGACAGAATTATGTATTGAATGGATAGGGTTCAATACAGCAGGGATCATCGAACTATTTCAAAGTCCCTTGATCATGCATGCTTCTCTCAAACTCTCATTCTGTGGCGTACGAGTCCACAGTACTAAACCAGAAGGTCTTGCATCCCACTCAGATATTTTCGCACGGACTTTCCATTTCTCAGCCCTCGACCTCGCTTCCCTTTTCCTCTTTCAAGAAGTCTGGGATCTTGCCACGATGAGGGCCAATATGACGGTTCACAACTTGTATTTTGACATGGAAATTCCTAATCTTCCGTATACGGATGGTGACCGTGCTTTGCCATTTCTCAACACCACTTTACGCAAAATTGGGCCCGGTTTAGAACAGCTGTGCATAAACATTGGAAACCATGACGGTGAGAACTGAACTACTTGAGTAAATAATAAACTGAACAAGTGTCAATAGGCGCGAGCCAGTTTTACAGAAAGCTCGATATATCACAATGTACAACCCTCAAGAGCATCCATGTAGGAGTGGTCAATCTAGGTCAACAAGAGGCAGATATGGCGAAAGCGTGGGACCATATTCATCGTCTACCTTCATCTCCCATCAAAAGCGTCGGTTTTGTCTTCGGTATAACCAAGACTTCTGAGGCCGAGGTGCGTGACAATCTTCGTGGATTTCCCTGGGTGGACACGATACACCGACTCGAGTCTCTCTTCCCCTTGTTAAATCGAGTGAAATTTATAATCGGCTACTGGGCACTTAGCCACGCAAAAGGAATTGACAATCATCTTGAATTCATCAAGAGCAACGTCTATCAGCTACTCGGTACTTCAACTGAAGTCATCTTTGAACCAGTTGGGGAGACGGGTCTCTTCTTCCCAGGGGTATTCTTCCTTTCAATTGCATTACGTGTCCTTCGGGCTGACAGAAGTTCTCGATATAGTTGCCATTTCCCTGGAGGTTATGCTACATTTAAACGATTGCTCGTGCTTAGCGTAGACGCAGACTCTAGTGTTTGCTAGCAGTAGTAGACGGTCAACACGTTTGAGAAATCAAGAGTCGCACCAGAGCTGTTAATCAGGTTGCAGGATGCGATTATCAAAATTGTAGCAACATCTACAGTATACATACTACATACATTACTTACTCAAAACCCAAACTGATTCTTGCAATACATAGTAACAAGCTGTCTCTGTATGATCAACTGATCAAATTTATTGACTTCGTTGCAGTTGTTATGGAGTGGCTCTGCTGGACTCAATTTCTCCGATAATGTTAGTATACATATTTCAATATTATAGAAATTAGTTAGACCGTGAATTATGAGATTCGTGGTGCTGGGTTTTTCTGTGATAGACCATTATAATTCAGTCTATTAATTGGTACCAAATCACACCAGTTCCTATCCTATGCTATCCGGTGATACTAGATTTTACCTCATGTTGAGACCACTATCTAACTGTAGATCCAGAGGGGCTAGTGAGGGTGTGAGTGCGATGCGCCAAACTGGGATAAATCATAGAGGACATCATAGACTCAGGAGCGTTCGACCATTTGCGGGAGCGGAGCGATAAGTAATGATGAATCTACCAGTAATCAAATCAACACATCAGAACCGTTTCAGATTCTAGCGAAAGTTGTTGACACAACGTTGATACATTTCATATATGTATAACATAATAACGTCATTAGTGTATTTCAACGGAGAGTGGCGGCCATTCGGAAGTTCATCATTTTGATCTCCTCTATTTTGGGGTTTCAGAACATCGCGACTTTTGTGACCTCTCCTGTAGTGGGCGTTAGTGACGTCCTAAACCTCGTCTTTCCAGAAATCAATGTCTGATACCCTCGTTGCCAAACTTCTTCCTGGTCTACCTGTAGGACCGGCAAGACTACCATTCGAGATCATAGAATCTGTGGTCGATGAAGCCGATTCATCTTGTCTTCTGAAGTTGTCTCTTGTTTCCAGAGACGTTCTCAGACGAAGTCGTGCACGTCTATTCAGGCATCTTTCTTTCCTCGAAGACGATGGAACTAATTCGGACGAACCTACTCGTGTAGCGGAATTGGGTGCTGTAGATCGTCAACTGGATCATTTCCTCGACTTGCTCGAAAGTCCAGACAACACCATCGCCACCAGTGTCAGAACCCTTCACCTCCATTATCTGTTCAGCATGAAATACTACGAATACAAACCGCGAGATAAATTGCGTCTTGTTGCGGCGCGGTTGCCCCAGCTTGCCAGTCTTCGGCTGAGCAAAATCAAACGCTGGTATCACCTGCCGCGCCACATGGTCGAATGGATCCTGGCCTTGCCCGCGACAGAATTGTGTATTGAATCCACAGAGTTCAGAACAGCAGGGTTCATTGAACTATTTCAAAGTCCCCTGATCATGCATACCTCTCTCAAACTCTCATTCTGTGGCGTACGAGTCCGAAGTCTCAAACCAAAAGATTTTGCACTCCACTCAGATATTTTCGGGCGGACTTTCCATTTTTCAGCCCTCGACCTCGCTTCCCTCTTCCTCTTCCAAGATGTCTGGGATCTTGCCGCGATTAAAGCCAATATTACGGTTCACAACTTGTATCTTGACATGAGAATTCCTAATATTTCGTATACGGAAGATGCCCGTGCTTTGCCATTTCTCAACGCCGCTTTACGCCAAATTGGGCCCGGTCTAGAACAGCTGTGTATCAGCATTGGAGACCACGACGGTAAGCACTGAAGAACTTGAGTAAAGAATAAACTAAACCAGTGCCAATAGATGCGAGCCAATTTTACAGAAAGCTCGATATATCACAATGCACAGCCCTCAAAAGCATCCATGTAGGAGTGGTCAATCTAGGTCAAGAGGCGGATATGACGAAAGCGTGGGACCATCTTAATCGTCTGCCTTCATCTCCCATCAAAAGCGTCGGTTTTGTCTTCAGCATGACCACGACTTCCAAGGCCGAGATCCCTGACAGTCTGCTTGGATTACCCTGGGTGGACACGATACACCGACTCGAATCTCTCTTCCCCTTGTTAAAGCGAGTGAAATTTATAATCGGTAACCGGGTATTTAGCCATGCAAAAGAGATTGACAATCATCTCAAAGCAATTAAAAGCAACGTCTATCAGCTACTCGGTACTTCGACCGAAGTTATCTTTGAATCAGTTGGGGAGACGGGTCTCTTCTTCCCAGGGGTATTCTTCCTTTCCATTTGCATTACATGTCCTTTGGACTGACAGTCGTTCTTGATATAGTCGCCATTTCCTTGGAGGTTATGTTACATTTGAACAATGAATGAAGAGAAGCCAGATGTTGGTCAAAGCGACCCGTTTGGCGAGGACGAGGCATGTTTGTTGCTCAAGTTTGGCGTAGGTGCAGAGTGAAGTGACAGTGTTTGGACGTAGCAGTAGTAGACAGTCGACACCTTTGAGATGTTAAAGATGCAAGCCGGCGGTGCTAGGAATGAGAAG
Organism: Termitomyces sp. K1Aa; assembly: GCA_018221735.1. Lineage (NCBI taxonomy): Eukaryota > Fungi > Basidiomycota > Agaricomycetes > Agaricales > Lyophyllaceae > Termitomyces > Termitomyces sp. K1Aa. The sequence goes on from JABAJX010000224.1 coordinate 5,456, forward strand.
ATACAGGAAACACAGGCGAGGGTACAGCCGCCACGTCATTGAACATCGAAGTGAAGACAGACGGTTCCCTCGTCTTCTCCATCCACCGACACTGATCCAACAACTCTCTCAACTCCTCGACTCCATGACCATGTTCTTGTGAAGGAACCAACTGAGATTCAACCTCTTCCTCCTCTTCCCAATCTCCCTCACTTTCCGCCTCCTCCTCCTCCTCTTCGTCCTCGTCATCCTCATAGTCCTCTTCCTCATCATTAGGCAACGTCCCCAACAAAGCCCCCGTACAATCCTCCAGTCGTATCCCCTGAGCACTCAGCATATCCCACCACTTATCATACCTCGCCATCCCTCCCTCCTCTTCCGACGGCCCATCCGCATCATTCAAATCACCCAGCATCGCCCGGCTCAGCGCACGTACAGTCTGCAACTTCGGGAAATTCGTCCTATTCAGCGCCGCCACGTTCAGGTCGTTCGATCGCCCAATCACATGTCCCCTGAGCGGGTCCTCTGCTGCGTATTGCGCTGCGTAGCCGACGCCGAACGCGTACATCAAGCCGTGAAGCCCAATTACCCTGATGTTGGTATGTGGAATGTGGACGAGCGTGCTCATAGCCTCCGTCGTGGCCATTGCGGTTGTCAGGCTGCCAGACGCAGGCATCGCGTCTTCGGGCGGCTGGAGACGCCAGTCGGCGTTGAAGCTGAAAGAGACGAGTTTGGGGCAGAGATCGAGGATTTCGGGAACCTCCAGTGTAGGTATGCAATTGAGATCCAGGAAAGTGAGTTCTGCGCCATGGACGGCGAGAAATGTGACGATGTCGGGTTGGTCATGGCGGTGGTTGATGGAGTCGAACGATGCACATTGAAGGGAAGGGAACGTCCACCCTGTGGCTTCTTCGAGGAACTGTCCGAACAGCCCTCGAAGCGACAGTTGTTGAAGATCGGGGAGGGAGATTTGTAGATCGGAGGCGGAGCCTAATGGAATGCCTTCCTGATCCTCGTCAGATTTGGACTCGAATTCGATGTGAACGCAGATGATAGATGGTAGGGAGTCGAGTGCCCATATTACTTTAGGCAGGAGTTCGCATGATACGTGCCAGTGTACTGTCCGTAGTGATTTGAGTGTATATGTGGCCAGAGTGTCGGCGACTGGCCCAAAGGTTTCGCCCATCGGCACGTCGATTATAAAGATTTCGAGGTTGGGGCAAAGTTGGATGATAGAGTTGAGGGCTTCGTCGAGACCTTGCATCGTTATGTTGCGTGTATGACGGCAGACGTGAATTCTCTTCGTCCACCATCCTAATGATGAGGATATCGTCGTCGATGTTGACGATGATGAGTCAAGTGTTGCACAAAGCGAGAGGAGGTTCTTCGGTTCGTTAAAGAACAGACATCGAAACATTAGTTCGGCACCGATGCGATGCCATGATTTACATGTTGAGATGATTGCCTGAAAAGACGAGGATCATTAGTTCATCAATTGCGAATCAATGGTTTCTAATAGAAAGAATCGTCAATAAGTATGAGTGAAACAGTCCAAAGGAACTCTCTTTGTTGGCCACAAGGAGCAAGAGTAGAGAAACATGCTTCGTCGATTTCGAAAGCAATCAAAACAAAGAAGTTACTCACCTTCTTCGTAGCATAGCTCCTTCGCTGAATGAAGTTCAAGGTGTCAGAAGGCCGTCTAAGTGCCCATTTACTACCAAATTTCTTAACCCAGGTTGATTCCGACATCATCGTCGGCAGGCCATACTGAAAGATCACGTCCTCGTCGGCCGCAATGTCAAAAATCTGAGCCCAAATTTCAGATGGAAGGTCCATGGTATCCTCTTAGTCCGTATAGTCGTATACAAGGTCGTAAGATCGTCTGAAGGATATAATACGTCGTCAGGCCATGAAACGTTCGTCGTTTCGAGTAAGTAGACGGAGGTGGTTCGAAAAGTTACGCGATGTCACGCGTTATGATGGGACGTGTTTTATCACGTGCATTCATCACGTACAGCACGTGGTAGAATCGGACGCGCCCAAATTCCGCGTCTCGAGGACCAGGTTGACGACCTGTCGGCCTATCGGCATTGAAGAAGACAAGTACGTCTCGTGATTATACCTATTGTCGGGTACGGGACCCAAGTAAAGTCTATACAGCACTTACCGTAACCACTGACAAAGAATCCGACCCTTTTCGTACTACATATCTAAAAAGATAGCCACGGCCAAACCGAGTTCCAATATAAGAATAGAACTTCTTCCAACCTAAAGACAGAATGGTGTGCATCTATCTTGTCATCGAGATCAAAACCATAATTGGTATGTGTTTTCATTATGTGAGAGAATGAAACGAAACCGACGACCGGAGAAGGATAAACAGCCGCGGCATCAGTGATAAACGTTGTGAACCTATTGCTTTTCGAAGAGCTCATGGAAGAACGTGTACAGAATACCTTGTCATCTCCTGAGATCTCCTGAGACGTTTGAACCACAAAAGTCTTCATGAAGAACGAACACACCATATCAGGTGAAGAAAAGTCCAGACTTGGTGTAATATCCACAACTCGTTCCATAACTCCAGTTGTAAAGAGGGCTGCTGATTCAGAATCGGTCATCATGGTGATATTCACGCGAAAATCTGTCAAACGCGTGCCCTCGTCGTTGCTGTGTGTGTCCGTGCGAGTGGCGAAACCATTTGAGGAAAATTCGGAATGAGACAGGACCGATCGTGGCACAAATCTTCCTGATTGGGATAGGATGTCCTGCCCGATCACCTTGATAATCGGTACGCTCATTTGACAGAGCTCTGTAATCCATACACAGCTGCTGAATAACTTTCAGTCGCTGGATGATTAATACCAATCGCCGGTGGTATCGCCCTGCACCGAATGTTGCGAACTTACGATGCCTAACGCGCCGGGTCTTCCGGGGTTTGTCTGATTTGAAAAGGAGAAGAATCAAGACATCGGAAGTTTAGAATTGATACCCGTCTTATTCTTTCGGATTCGTACTCTTTTGTCCCACGAGAACCCACGCGTTCCTGGCAGAAAGTATTGCACGATAAACAGCTTATAAGAAAGGGGAAACATTGAAGGTATATTATCGATTATCTACGTGATATTGGTTGACCAACAGCCTAAATCAGGCCATGTGTTTCCCAAACAAACGTCAAAAAGATAATTTCGCCGACAACGTCAACCAAAACAAAGCAACTACAAAAGCCGCAAGCTCTTCAGCTTCTGCTTCTACTCAACCAGCCCCAGCTCAATCCACTGTAGCTACCACTGCTCCTGTCCTTCCACCAGTAAAACCTTACGAGACAACAAAACAAATGGCTCCCGCTAAAGTCGCTATCGTCATCTACTCCATGTATGGCCACATCGCCAAGCGTGAGCATCGTTTATACGCGTCTTGAACGAAACTTATTGTGATATAAAGTCGCCGAGGCTGTCAGGGACGGCGTCATCGCAGGTGGTGGACATGCAGAGATCTTCCAGTATGTTGTATCTCATTCCTCGTCGTCGTCGATAATGCTTATCGATGTTATAGGGTCGCTGAAACCCTCTCTGACGACATCTTGGCCTTGATGCACGCACCACCCAAGGCAAAATACCCCATCATGACTCTCGATGAGTTCGTGAAGTACGACGCCTTCCTCTTCGGTATCCCCACCCGTTTCGGTAACATGCCCGCTCAGTGGAAGGTATGTCATACAATTCCCGAACTTTTTTTAGATCATTTTTAATCTCCGACATCTACATCTAGGCCTTCTGGGACTCTACTGGTGGCCTTTGGGCAACTGGTGCTCTCTGGGGCAAGTACGCCTCGATCTTCACCTCCACTGCCGGCCCTGGTGGAGGACAGGAGACCACTGCCCTCAACACCATGTCTACTTTCGCCCACCACGGCATAATCCATGTTCCTCTCGGCTACGCTCGCTCCTTTGGTGAGCTCACCAACCTCGACGAGGTTCATGGTGGTATGTTTCAATTGACCATTGATGTTGTGAATGAAACATTGATGCTGACCATTAAACTAACTTTGTTCTTTACAGGATCCCCCTGGGGTGCCGGAACCTTCGCTAAGAGCGATGGCTCTCGCCAGCCCACTGAGCTTGAGCTCAGGCTTGCCACCATCCACGGCAAGGCCTTCTGGGAGAACGTGTCCAAAGTCAATTTCTGAGCACATACTGGTGCATCAGTTGAAAACTTCGGACTTGTGAGCCTATGTAAATAATCACCTTCGTATTTACAAACTTAGAAATATGCATTCTCAACACGTATATCTTCAATGTTTACAAAGAGAATGCGAGAATTGCGCGAGGTAAGCCGAGGAACGAAGTGCAACAAGAATAGGAAGGAGAAAGTGATGTCTATTTTATCCCATCTCGTGACATCGGAATACGAGGATTACTACTATGTAGTACTAATACTACATTAGCTCACGTATTGCCCCAAGCCGTGGTGGAGCGCACGGCCTTGAATGTTTGAGCCCCAACCAACACATCTTTTTACGGCAATCCGTAATGATTGTTACGCGGTGTCTCTGAACGACACCTTGGGTGGACCGGAGTGGATGTATTACTGATTTGAAGATCTGGAAACTTATATATTAGCTAAAAGTATATATATCAAGACTTACATTCAAGATTGGACTCTGGAGGGCTTCTGAAATGGGTACTCAGTCACGTTCATGCATGGAGCGTACGTATGTATCACGGAAAAGGTGAGATGGCTTTAAATATGACAATCCTGCGTTATCTCCGCCGGCTTGGCAAAAGAACTATGTACATAGCGCCAACAGAAGACCATGGAATGAAGGATCGAGTCTCGATTTCTTGGCGTAGCGAAGACGTACTAGTACTAGTACTAGTGATCGCAAAATCTAAATAGTTCTGTATTATGACATTTTCTTTATGAAACACTTGCCGGAGGAAGAAGTCAAGTATCCCATCTGATTTAAGCGTCTAACGTAATGACGTGACCTGCCGTGTAACGATGACCTGTAGTTCCATGTCCGTTGGTGGCGATTGATTCGTTCCGAGATACAGGTGAGGTAATTCTTCCTCTCGACCAGCCTTCTTCAAAGAAAGGTATAGTCTGTTGATCATCACCGACGTGAAGCTAGATGTCTCAGAGTCAGCGCCGTCCTTTAGAAATAGTCAAGGGCGCTCCAAGCATACATCAAATTTGGTCTACAGGAGAGATCCGTGTCCCATGTGAGGTCTGATAAAACACGATCAAGGAGAGGGTGACTCACATGGCGTTTATGAGTTTCAATATTCCCTGAGGGAGTTGGATTAATCTTACACAAGTGATTCGAGCTCTATGAGAAACATACGCGAGCCAATTCGGAGAACAGAAGCCAGATGAGGGTGGAGGAAAAGATTGCCGAAAAGTAGGTGATCCCATCGCGTTGTATCACTCGTATCCAGGGCTGTGCATGAAACTTTCGGGTAGCGGCGAGCGTAGTGACCAATGTCGCTGTGAAAACCAAGGCATTGAAACTCAGAGCCAGAGCCAGATAAATGATGTAGTAATTTATCCTATATGACAAGGTCCATTAGGATTCAATTCATGACAAGGGAAAAAATTTCACACACGTAGAAGGGTCAGGCAGTAATGCACACACTGTACTCGATAAGATTTTCAGAAGCTATGAGAGGGCTATCGCTGTGAGACTCCTCACTTTGGAATGCCCTCGGAAGTTTGTATGTCTCTGTGGGAAAAAAGGTACCAGCTGAGGAGCAATTACTTCGGAGCACGCTGAGACAGGAGTTTAACGCACTGTTTCCTTTGGATATGAGGTAAAATCCGAACCCGAGTTGGGTCAAGAGGAGTAAGAGGAGAATGGATGCCAAGTAGATGTTTTTACGAGCCAGAACGTGGACTCTGAGGGAAATAAGTATTCAGGACCTTGAATTGACGGCGGTATGTGGATAACGTCACTGAACCTCAAAGCAAGAAAAAGTTCGGAGATGGTGAATATTAGTACAGTGTATACGAACTCCCATACCGCAAAGTGATTGCACCTTGAGTGATATCGTAAGTGTAGAAAGAACGAGGAAAAGCAAAAACACACATCTTGGTTTCGTTAGATAAATCACGTTCAAGAAGGGTAGTACGTAGTTTGCTTACTGTGTGTGACCACGATGGCGAAAAGTAGGCTACAAAACTTTCAACCTTTGTTCGAGTCCTCGTTTCCGCTTAGGACGCACATGTTAAGATGAAAGTAGAAGATACGAGACTACTGTATCGATTCTGCTTGCATCATTGAGCTGTATGGGTAATGAATATGGTTGGGAAGATCTTACTACGAAAAACAATGCGGACGCTGTTCGTCGAGATAAGATCAGCTTCCTTCGTCGTGAAACTGACAGCAGAATTACCCAAAGTCCTCCTGCTTTTCCAAGCAAACTCTATCTGTGTGTGTCACGTCAACTTTCGGTGGAGATCGTATGACGTGGGCCTTACCTCTTCTGGAAGTGTCAAGAAGTAATCATACACTAGAACCGCATACGTCGCCGTAAAGTATGTCTATCGAGAAAAAGGTCAAATCACAGATTTCGTGCAGCTATGGTAGAGACTTACCTTGAAAGCAAAGCTAGTCAACATTCGACTACGCATGAACAGGTGCAAAGCGAGCAATAGTATTAGATGCGTACATGTCAGACGCCCCCTTTTGTAGTGGAAGATCCGAGTCCATGATAGTAGTAAAATTGGGAAAGGAGGCAGGGAATTTGACAAACCTGAGACACAGTGCACTTATAGCATATATCAGTGATTACGAGTCTCCACTAGTACCACTGATCACCATTTGAAGCACTTCCTCCGTTTGTCTCGCGTGAACACCAAGTGAACACAGCATCCTCTCTCAGAGCGACACAGTATCAATTTGATCAGGAGTTCATCAATGTTCTAGTACTTCTAAGTTCGCTTGCCAAGTTGTGATCATCATAAAATCATTAAATGGTGTTGACAGATGTTAACTAAGTAGGACCACAAAGTGACATGTTAACCGTTTTGTATAAAGTTCGATTGGCCTCGGAAGTTGTTGGCGTATGTCCTGTTGTGTCGCGTGAGGGATTCAGAATTTTCGCGGGTAGGAGACCAGAGCCATAGTGATATCGTAAGGGTCATGGTACATAGTAGCCTCGACAATCACAGTTCGAAGAATAGACACGAAAATCAGAAGTCTATCTCATCAAGCGACTGAGGAGCAGGAGGCCAGGACAGAACAAATCTCCTGTATCCACGCTTCTTGACGTGATGCTCTGCGAATTTTCCTCCTTCGTTCTGATCTGTAATGAGATTCCAAAAGCTGAGCGAAATGGCATGAGGAAACTTGACTCCAATGCACCCCAGGTCACGGCTAGAGTCAGG
>JABAJX010000225.1:0-12789 GCA_018221735.1 Termitomyces sp. K1Aa
CGAATTGTGACCCTCCCAGAACTGGATGAAAAACAGAACATCTCAAGTCCCGACGGTGGTTCGAACACCGGACCCTGCGATAATCTAAACTGCAATCGCATGCTATACCACTTAGCTATCGAGACACATTGATTGTCCGTAACATACGAATCGTCCTCGGACGGTGTAGCAATTACAGTTTCTGTTGAGATACAGGGGTACGAAGACAGCCTGGAGAATAAAGAAAATCTGGAATAGGCTAGATTTACCAGCCAGTAGAATATAGATCTTTGCTCAGCATTCGTGATCAAAATACAACAAAAGATAAGAGGCAGCACAGCATAAACACCTACACTAGTGGATTATAGCCCGGCATGCGAATTATCATAACATAAACAGCCTCGTACCTGTTCCTCGGCAGTGAAATATATACCTTAACCACTAATTCCATCTTTCGTCTCCGTCTTTAAGCCATCCATGATTAGGACCCAACGATACGACAGGACATTGAATACAACGCTAGGTGAAAGGTTCACACTTCGCAAAGCAAAGTATTTAGTTTATAAGCAATCACAATACCGATATAGGAAACTTACCATCCTGAAAGTCAGCAGCAACAAGCCTTTCCACACAGTGAATATAATGAAAATAGGATGATGCTGGTACTCACAGCTCGAGCACAATCTCCGGGGGTAACCGCTCCATGTATTCATTAACAGGTATATCCTCCTTGGGTCCCACATCTTGATAATGTAACTTGAACGCCATATACTCCAGCATCTTCTCCACGATGACGCCCCTGAAGAACCGCATCTTGAGGACTTACACAGAATGTGTTTTTGACGCGTATAGCACGTACCGTTCGTTGACATGGCAAGTCCGAGTCACGGCTTCTGCATAACTACCTAGAAAAAGCAAGAAACGCGGTCAGCCCCACGCAAGAAACGAGATGGTTCTGAGACGCGACGTACTAGTCTCGTCAAGCATGCTCCGCATAGTACCACTAACATTTGTGACCTTGCGCCGCACAATATAAGAGAACCCGTCGGTGCTGGTGACGCGAATCCAGTCTAAGTCATTTGGTTCTGAGTCGGATTGCTTGGAAAAGACCGTTTCAACCTCAATCGACGCGGAACAAATTAGCTCTTACACGCATACTTATGTCTTCAGTCATAACAAATAAGAAAGAAGAAGAAACTGCAGTGGTTGAGTGGGTCCTAAAAGCCTATCACATGCAAGATAATCATCTAAATAAGGGTCACGTGGCGAGATCACAATGAACACGTCGACTTGAATTCAGTGCTTCAGCTTCCTGCCCATCACAATGTACTCCCTTTCTCTCGTGGCGCTGCTCATCGCCAGCGCGCAGGCCGCCGTTCTGACTCTGCAAACTCCAAAACTCATTGTTACCTCTACTGCAGGCTCGCAGCTGCGTTCTGAACCGTGTGTCCTGCTTCGTCACCGCAGCAACGTCGAGTATTCTCACGCAGAATGAAATATATAGGATTTCGTTGAACCAGCCGTTATCGACGCCTGTTACACTAGGAAAAACTGACACGCTAAAACTGACGTTCCAAGTTGTGGAGAAAGACGGCGGAAAGGGTGTTCAGCCTCACCAAACGTTCCTTCGTTTTTATGACGAGCAGTCGGGCGAGGAGGGTGTTCAACCCGTTCGCGTGACGAACGGTGGTAAAGCAAAATTTGAGCTGGTGCGATATCCCATTCATAATCTATGGATACATTTATTAACACTGCTATAGAATATGGCCAAGCCTCCATTGTCACTTCCCCCAACTTCTAACGCACCTCTGAAAGTCACTCTCTTGATTGGATCACCCCTGCACTCTCCTCTCAAACTAGAGCTCTTTGATCTCATCGTCCCCGCTTCACAACTGCCCCCCGTCCACCCAGAAGAACCAAAATTCCACCCACAACCCGAGATCCTCCACACTTTCCGGCCAGACCAGAAAATGCCCCCTCGTCCCATCTCAGCAATATTTTCTGCCGTCGTCGTTGCTCCTTGGGCCGTACTTCTCGCTTTGGTATGTGTGTTGGACTATTTTCTACGTTCTCTGTGTTTACGGGGGTGTATAGTGGAGCCAAGTCATTCCTCGCGTCCCCTATCTTTTCTCACCCAGCATTTTCCCCTTCATCTTATCACTTGGAGCCTTCGAGGTCCTCTTGGTACGGTACTGGATTGACCTCAACCTCGGACAGGTCCTCTCATACGGGGCTGTTCTTGGTTTGGTCACAATTTTTGCTGGCAAGCAGGCACTCTCAAAAATTGGGGATAACAGAATCAACCGTAGATAAGCTGTATCACTGTATGTTTTTCGCTGACATAAAACCCAGTTATGTGTAATAAATGACAGATCGTTGAGTGTTACCGATTTCATTCGAGATATCCCTCCACAAATACATGATGCACTTATTTACAAGATCTCACTACTGAGGATTGCTCGATCCCTTTCCGAAGCGAGTGGGGCTGATGGCTGGAAGTGGTGGGCCAGATTGCACTTTGAAGGGTTTGCCTGGAAAGATTGTGTTGGTGCCGTACACAGACTTCGCAGGGGGTGCCTTGAATGGATGAGCTTCCGTGTTGAACACATCTACAAAACAAGATGAGGAAAAATCGAAACATTAGTGAGTGAACTTACATTCGTCCAGACTGATGTGGTTGGGGTCGTCGAATGTCAGGTATCTTTTGCATGAAATCACAGGTCAATGCGGTGATCCGCAGAATACAAGTGTTTCACTTACAGATACTTCAACACCTCCGCGAACCAAAAGCTCTCCGTATCATCTATGAGACCGTTCGCAACGTTATTAACATCGTTCAACCCCGCATACCCGGTTGGGGTCTGCAAGAACTTGTTAAAACTCGCAATGGCGCTCGCCGCCCGGTCAAGGAATTTCATATCGCCCGTCGCGCGCCAGGCGTAGAAGTTCGTTTCCAGCACCTCAGGACGCAATATGTAATCCGCAGTGGTGATATAGAAACCGTGCTGGGCATAGAATTGGAGTTCGGCGCGACTAGGCGGGCCATTGCCTGTGAAATTGCCATCAGCAGAGATGTATGCGAAGCTTTCAGGTCCGATTCCGGTCCTGGGATATCCACAAGATTTAGCGGAAGTTCCCCATATACAATATCAGCGTACTCAGTGCTGGCATAGGTGTTCCAACATGCGTCGGCGAGCTGCAGACCAATGTTAACAATGGTATCGTTGTTAAGCATCTTGCCACCTGTTTCAATCAAGATCCCTGTTTGATTGGAGAACAAAAAAGGACGAACCCAAAATCCAATTCCCCCCATGGAAACAAGCCAAATGAGAGCCAACGTGGCGAATTATCCTCTCATCGTCAAAATCGGCCAAGTAGACATGCTTCCCTACTGTCGAGGTCTACACATATATTGTCAGTGGAAGTTTTACCAGGCCGAAAAGTAGAATTAAGACCTAACTTACTTTCAAGAGGGTCTTGATTGAGGAATCAACAGCTGTATGCCATGTATCCGCGAACAACGGGTCGTCCGTGTTAGAGAGTCGCGCGTACTTGATAAGGTACTCAAAATAGCTGTCAGAGCCACCGCCCCATGTCTGGTAGGTACAAAAGCATTAATGATCTCATATGACCAGTGCTAGAAAGAGGCGAAGGAAGCTACACTTACGACATAACCTCCGACAGATCTCCCACCCTGTGGGTTTATTCCTTGTGCAGCTAGACCTTTGATATGATACAATGATGTTGGGTGACCTACTAGTAAGAGCGAGATTAATGCAAAAATCGTACCTGGCAAAGGGTCAGCCTGAAAACAGAGATCAGAACGACCATAGAGAAAAGCGAGGAAAGAAAGACACGCACGAGATTTGCGATTTGGCGAACTGACCCCACAGCAAGATTAGCATAGGTTTGATTTCCAGTATGAGATGATAGCGTCGACCATTCAAGGGATAGCTTGAATAACAAAGATCAGCTTGATCTATAGATATCGTTGTCGCCTAATGTAGATCGCCCACCGTGCCAGCTACTGCGATGCTTGACTAGTATTCATTAGTAGTTAAAAACTCTAAAACACTTTCTCCCGGATACGTACAGCAGCTATAGTGGGAGAGTTGGTCGAGAAGTCGATTAAATTAAAAGGGACCGCGTTTTTCTATAAGGGTTTCAGAGGATATTGAAAATGGATATCTAAGGCGAAAAAGGACGACGTAATTGCTTACCCCAACCCACGCAAACGCCATTTTATCAGCAACTTCCTTTGCCTTTTCCAGAAGAGCAGGAAATTTCTGGTTACTGAGCTCAAATGCGCTCAACAAACCTCCCAGATAGCGGATTGTGGTCTCAAACAAGCTAGAGACGCGTTTGTAAAGAAAGTTCAGGAGAATGAGCAAGGCCATACTTGACAGTATCAGGAGTCTGCGACTTGCTAAAGTCGATATGGCTTGAGAAATTGACTGCTTCTAGGAAGAGGTCCTAAAGTGGGGAAGGCCCGGGAGGGAGACCGGATCAGCCATCCTACCAGTGACCACTTGAAGTTGCAATTCAGACGCACGTCCAAACCCATGATATGCTTTTGGGAGAATATGTTTACGTCGAAGTAAATCGCATCAGGACAGAGTACATACCATAGTGCTCATCGCGTCCACGATGCTTGCACCTAGAAGAGCAGATTTACATGAACTGAGAGTCGGACTCGAAATTGGATGACGCGCACCCCAGCCGTTTCGTCCATCCGAGAAACCTAGTACAGCTTGATGAACAGTCCTTTTGCACCAAGAAAGCCAAAGACACACTCCGACTCAAGGGAGATAAGTCATCATGGCCGAAGGCGAACTTTCTAGGAATAAACTCCCGCGATAAGAAAGCGTAAGGACGCAAGTCGACAAGACACACTTGTATGCGGCATAACTATCGGTGAAAATTTTCGTCACAGCAATTTTATGACCGGCGGCATCAGGAGGCAGTCGTAGGGCGGGGTTTTGAACGTTAGCTGCCAAAGTAGCGGGAACAGAAAATGCAAGGAGAAGCGTGGTCGAGAAATGGGCCAACATGTTGAACAAGGGAAGCGAAAGAGTTTAAGTTTACGAAGAACTCGAGGGGTCTTATAGAAACCGCGGAGCACAATTCGGATTACCTAGTATTTATACATGTCCGCGGTCTCGTTACAAGGTGAATTTTGGTTATGAGTATACAGCAGTAGTTCTTAGTGTTGGCGAAGGGATTAGAAGAATAATCATCCTCGTGTTTCATAAGCACCTATCTCATCGTAACAATCCTCCACAGGATAGTCTACGAGACAATGAAGGTTTGCGCGACGGCGACGACTTCTGTGGGGTGATGAGAAGGGGTTTCCGGAGCCAAAGTTTCCGGAGGAAAGTCTGCCAAACTGCCTTACCCGCGCATGATGAACTTTTCAGGAGATGTGTTTTTGAGTTCCCCTTCGATTCTGCCAGTCACAGAGTCACATGAATGATAAACCCATGACTCACGCAGCGCGTGGTTCAACGACAAGGCATGTTATGCCGACGCTGGTAAAAACAGTGACAGGGAAAGAAGACAGGGGACATTACCCAGGCTATATATGTAAGATAACAGCCAGGATTGTCAACCCGTGTTACTCGATACCAAAACGTTTTTGATGAAAATTTAGGGCCTATTCGGGACCCGGTTGGGCTAAGGACGACTTAAAGGACAAACAGCAGGTTAGCGTTTTGTTTAAGGTCATCACTTTACCCCAGTGACCAGGTTTTATGTCCTAGAACATCAATGTCACAAAGGGTCACTGAGTTTCCTAGAACCTATAGTTATGTGTAATAAATGACAGATCGTTGAGTGTTACCGATTTCGTTCAAGATATCCCTTCGCAAATACATGATGCACCTACTCTTCTCTTTTGATCTCATTACTCAGGATTGTTCATTCCCTTTTCGAAGCGACTGGGGCTAATTGCTGGAAGTGGTGGACCAGATTGCACTTTGAAGGATTGGCCTGGAAGGATTGTGTTGGTACCGTACACAGACTTCGCAGGAGGTGCCTTGAATGGATGGGCCTCCGTGTTGAACACATCTACAAAACAAGATGAAGGAAAACCCAAACATCAGTGAATGAACTTACATTCGTCCAGACTGATGTGGTTGGGGTCATCGAATGTCAGATATCTATTGCATGGAATCACCGGTCAACGTGGTTATTTGCAGATTACACGTGTTGCACTTACAGATACTTCAACACCTCCGCGAACCAAAAGCTCTCCGTGTCATCTATGAGACCATTCGTCACGTTATTGACATCGTTCAGCCCTACATACCCTGTTGGAGTCTGCAAGAACTTGTTGAAACTCGCAACGGCGCTCGCCGCCCGGTCAAGGTATTTCGTATCGCCCGTCGCGCGCCAGGCGTAGAAGTTCGTTTCCAGCACCTCAGGACGCAATATGTAATCCGCAGTGGTGATATAGAAACCGTGCTGGGCATAGAATTGGAGTTCGGCGCGACTAGGCGGGCCATTGCCTGTGAAATTGCCATCAGCAGAGATGTATGCGAAGCTTTCAGGTCCGATTCCGGTCCTGGGATATCCACAAGATTTAGCGGAAGTTCCCCATATACAATATCAGCGTACTCAGTGCTGGCATAGGTGTTCCAACATGCGTCGGCGAGCTGCAGACCAATGTTAACAATGGTATCGTTGTTAAGCATCTTGCCACCTGTTTCAATCAAGATCCCTGTTTGATTGGAGAACAAAAAAGGACGAACCCAAAATCCAATTCCCCCCATGGAAACAAGCCAAATGAGAGCCAACGTGGCGAATTATCCTCTCATCGTCAAAATCGGCCAAGTAGACATGCTTCCCTACTGTCGAGGTCTACACATATATTGTCAGTGGAAGTTTTACCAGGCCGAAAAGTAGAATTAAGACCTAACTTACTTTCAAGAGGGTCTTGATTGAGGAATCAACAGCTGTATGCCATGTATTCGCGAACAACGGGTCATTCGTGTTTGAGAGTCGCGCGTACTTGATAAGGTACTCAAAATAGCTGTCAGAGCCACCACCCCATGTCTGGTAAGTACAGAAGTATCAACGATTTGGTATGACTGATGCGAGAAAGCAGCGAGAAAGAGGCGAAGGAAGCTACACTTACGACATAACCTCCAACAAATGTCCCAGACTGTGGGTCTATTCCTTGTGCAGCTAGACCTTTGATACAATATTGTTGGGAGCCAGAGCGAGGTTAAAGGATAAAAGACCATACCTGGTAAAGGGTCAGGCTGGAAGGAGAAATCAGAACGACCGTGGAGAGAAAATAAAGATACACACGAGACTCGCGATCTGGCGAACTGACCCCACAGCGAGATTACCATACGTTCTATTTCCAGTATGAGATGATAGTGTCGACCATTCAAGAGATAGCTAAAGGCGGAAAGATCAGCTCAATCTATAGATATCGTTGTCACCTAATTTAGATTGCCCACCGTGCCGGCTTCTGCGATGTTTGACTAGCAAAGTCATCTTTTACATTAGTCAAAGACTCAAAAATACTTTCCTTCGGATACGTACAGTAGCTATGGTGGGAGAGTTGGTCGAGAAGTCAATGAAACCGAAAGGGACCGCGTTATTCTATGGATTTCACGACATTCAAAACGAAATTCCAAGTTGGTAAAGACGACGTAATTGCTTACCCCAACCCACGCAAACGCCATTTTATCGGCGACTTCCTTTGCCTTTTCCAGAAGGACAGGAAATTTCTGGTCGCTGAGTTCAAATGCGCTCAACAAACCTCCCAAATAGCGGATCGTGGTCTCAAACACGCTAGAGACGCGTGGGTAAAGAAATTTCTCAAGAGAATGAACAAACCCATACCTGACAGTATCAGGAGTTTGCGACTTGCTGAAGTCGATATGGCTCGAAAAATTGACTGCTTCCGAAAAGAGGTCCTAAAGCCGGGGAAAGGGGGACATCAACCATCCTGCCACTCACGTATTGCAATTCAAACGCACGTCCAAACCCATGATATGCTTTTGGGAAAATATGTAAGTTTACGTCGAAGTAAATCATGCAGGGCAGAGGACGCACCATAGTGCTCATCGCGTCCACGATGCTTGCACCTGCAGACTCACATCAATGGAGAGTCGGACTCGACAAAGTTTGGATGACGCCCACCCCAACCGTTTCGTCCATCCGAGAAACCTAGTACAGCTTGATGAACAGTCCTTTTGTACCGAAAAAGGAAAAGACACACTCCGACTCAAGGGAGACAAGTCATCATGGCCGAATGCGAACTTTCTGGGGGTAAACTCTCGCGATAAGAAGGGAGAAAGGACACAAGTCAACAAGACACACTTGTATGCGGCATAACTATCGGTGAAAATCTTCGTCACGGCAGCTTTATGACCAACGGCATCAGGAGGTAGTCGTAGATCGGGGTTTTGGATGTTAGCTGCCAAAGTAACAGGAACAGAAAACGCAAAGAGAATGGCCGAGAAATGGGTCAACATGTCGAAGAAAGGAATTGAAATAGCTGAAGTTGAAGAGTTTGTGAAGTACGGCTCTTATAGAAAACGCGGAGCACAATCCGGATCACCTGGTACTTGGTCGGTTATATATGTCCGCGGTCTCGTTTTGACGTGGATCTTCTTGTTCATCAGTCTACACCGGTAGTTATTAGTGTGGTCGGAAAGAATTCGAAGAATAACCATCCTCGTGTTTCATTAGCATCTATTGCATCGTAATAATTCACCCCGTGATAACCTACGAGACGACGGTGAGAGTTTGAGCGACGTTTTTCGTAGGGTGATTTTGAATCGGAAGGAGGTTCCGGAGCTAGGTTTGGGGATCCGGAGGAAAGTTTGCCAAACTGCCTTTCCTCGTGCGCGACGAACTTTTCGGGCATGTCTCTGAGTTCCCCCCTTCGGTCCTGTCATATGAATGATAAACCCATGACTTCTGCAGCGCATGGTTCGACGACAAGGTGTGTCATGCTGACGCTGGTGAAACCATTGAAAGGGAAAGAAGTGGGATCCGGGAGATATAGAGGTGTTGCACGCGAGACTGGACTTTACTCAGGCCATATATGTAGGATGATAGGCAGGACTCGTGTTACTTGTCATCAGAACAGACTCTTTGATGAAAATTTCTTCACCCGAATGATGGATGCAGAGTCTTCAACGAAGTACAGAATCAAATGTGACCGGAAAGAGATCCACTGGACCGCTGACTGGTAGTACATGCGTGGTAAAACGGAAAAACATGGGACAAGCATCAGGACTCCAGGGGAATGAGTTGGTCTCTGAGTACTAAGTATAGAGGGCATACGGACACCAGTCAGTCAGAGCCAGCGAAAACATGATCCTAATAAGGAAATCAATTTGAGGACAACGGAAAAATAAATATACTGTCCCGGAGAGACTTGAACTCTCGATCTTCCGATTGAGAGTAGTAACAGTCGGACGCCGTAACCAACTAAGCCACGGGACATGTACTCAATTCACATAGAAATTGTCTGGCAACTAGCGGTATAGGAGCGCCTTGCGGTAAATACCAAACACCGCAACCATCATTCTCAGCAATAAGTATTATGAAAAAGCGAGCGGCGCACGGCAAGCGCAGCAAACAAGCTGAACCCGTGAGCAGCCTATTCCTCTCTACTCACAGTAAATCACGAGCATCATCATCCAGATACCACAAGCTATAGAGCTTCGAACAGAGGCAAGGCTGACAGTAACATTTCTACACCCAGAGGAAATACTGTCGCAGACCATGATGGACGACGTGTTCGTGAACGGGTGGAAGCCAGTAGGATTACGGGAACTCCTGTCAAGCCAGGTAATGTCAAACATTCTGGGGATCCCACGACAAGACTAGATGTGGTTGATGGGTTCGTATACGACTTACTCGATCGCCGTTGGGCCAGCGCTGATCTCGTAGATCATGCTTTCGATGACATTGTCTCCATTTCTCTGGCCGCCAAGATCTCTCTGTGTTTCCTTCATTATGGTCTCCTTTCTGTTAAACGTGGAAACAGCCTACTGGAGCGCGTAGATTGGCCAGCAGCCTGTCCACATGCGGCATCTCTTGCACGTCTTGCCTCCAAGGTTGGCAAGGTGACGAAGGAGATGAAGGAGCAGTATAGCTGGTCCTGGAGCGAGCATCTCAGGACAGGAACAGAGCACGGTGCTCAACAATTCATCAATATTGTCGGTTTACTTGGCTACATTTTTGGAGATCTCTTCAAACTTGATCCAAAGAGTCTCTCAATCCGCAGGCTAAGAACTCGCATCACAACTCTTCCCCTCACTCACCAACAATTGTCGCTTCAGTCATCCGACAACCAAGATTGTCGGCCTGACTTCTTCGCCTTACATCGCTCAGCCTTCGTAACCCAATCCGAACGAGAGTTTGATCGCATGCAAGAATATCTAGAAAAATCCTCCCTTTTACCGACAATTGGTTCATTATGGCCCAAACTCAGCAAAACATATCCCAAAATATTTCCCTCGTCACGTATGTTTCTTCATGTTATATGCCATGCTCTCTTCCACTCACTTTGTCCACTGTTACATAGCTTATGAAGCTGGCGACTTAGATGAGAAAGCAATTCCCCCCTTATCATCCACTCTGGAGGGACACGATGAGCTTCTTGACGACGTGGGTGACGGAAAATACACCTTAGGCGAGGGAGTTGAAGATGAGGACACTTCGTCTGAAGAATCAGTTGCCAATTTGTCACGGGAATTAAAGGAGCTTCTACAGGCTCTTGAGGCGAAGAACGGTCCTGATCTTTCTGCTTCGGTGTTTGAGGATGTGAGAAAGTACAATGACGGGCGATACCTCGACCTCTCCACTGTTTGTTTTACCAACATGTTGATTGCTGGGGAAGGAAAGCAGACCGATATGAGAGCTGCTGTAGTCCAGGCGGCGGTTTATATGTGCCAACAACGACGGACCCAACCCTGGCAACGCTTCTGTTTGGGACTAATGGCAACCAAAGATAAAATGGGTTTCCTTCGCGCCGACGCTACCGGAGTTGAAGAATGCACCTTCCCCAAAAACATCGGTCGTGGTGTGATTGAAGCCATTCGTTTGTCTCTTGGGGTACTCTTAGCGACAGACGAGGAATTCGGGCAACACCCTTGCTTTTCCCTGCGATGGGTGGACAAACCATCTCCAAACCTGGTAATGTGCTTGACCTCACTCTTGGCACCAAGCGCCCAACGGTCGGTGATAACTACGATCAGAGGTCAAAGAAACAGAGATCGAAGACTTCGGGAGATATTCCTACCACTCCCACGACTTCCTTGGCTTTGCCCCAACGATTCAAGTATAGGGAAGTCAATTTAATCACCCTAGATGACAACGACCTACACTGCTCATTTCCCTCCACCAAGTCACCCACTACTTTCTATGTTAAGTACCTTGTTGAAGACCGGGGTTCTCTGATTGGTCGTTGCACGCGTGTGTGGTGTGTATACCAAGAGGTGTTTGATTCGGACCTGATGTTCAAAAAGCATCACCATAGATTATCACATGGCACCCGCGTTTTCAAGGGTCCCTATGCCTTCAAACTCTACAATTGCGATATGGATTCTGAAGCGTACAAGCAGGACATCTTATCAAACGCCATCAAATCACAACTCGAAGGCATCTTATTGCCAACTCAGTATGATCTTGGTTTAACCATTCTACGTCCTGGAGCTGACCGTTTCTGTGCAGTGTGTGGTATCTCGGTGAGATCTTGACCTTGGTGCGCGGCCTGACGCATGAATATCATCCTCCGACTATCCCTTCCAAACAAGTCAGGCAGCGTCAAGAAATTGTAAATATAACAGCTTTCAAACGTCTGTTGCCGCAATTTGCGACTCACCAGGAATTTTATGGCGCCATCTTGGGTGTTTTACAAGGTCAGAGCACAAATAATTATGCGCATTTCTGTACTTCATCTTTCCCACAGGAATTGAATCTCTTAAGACTGCCGGGATGATTCATCGGGACATTAGCTTTAGCAATATTGTTTTCAATGATGAGACTTATATTACTACAGAGAAGGAATGCCACTGGACAACAGCAATGCTAGAGGATGGCCAAACAACTTGTGTAGCTCTTATCCGCGGAGAACCTGCTGACATTGGTACTATTGATGGTCTTCATGACCTCGATATGGCAGCATCAATTCTTAAGACGAACTTTGTGAAGCGGAAGTTGCCTCCTATTATCACAGAAGAAACCTCGGTAGGGCTGGCTTTTTTTTGTTCGTTGTGTTTTCACAACTGAGGGAGTTCTTTCTAGCAAGCGACTCCGACCAACCCTCTTCAAGTTTCCGAGGTTGACCGAAAGCTTGAAAGTGACTGGAGAACCGTTAGTATCTAGCCACCTATATGTTGAAACTGCCATTTTACCTTTGGTCAAATAGGGCACTCAACCATTTATGTCAATCCGTTGCCTTTATGGCTATCAAAAATCCGTACTGGATGAAGTAAGTCACTTACCAAGTTGTACTATCACAAGTGCTTTTCCGTCATTGACCATCGTGTTTACAGCTCCAGAGTCTATTTTTTGTGCTCTATCTCTCTCTCTTCACATTTGACGGACCATCACCCATTTGTTTCCCGAATGCGCCGCCTCCGATTTCCTATCGCTGGCCGGATGCCTGTCGAACGTGGACTGATCCAAAGACCCGCACGAACGAGGTGGCCGGCATCAAACTGGGCTTCTTTCAGGCTTCCAAGGAATGGGGTGAAACGGCCCTTCTTGAAGCTCTTCCATTCTGGAATGCGGATAACAAGAAGCTGAGACAGACATCCTGGAATTTTCTATACACCT